>PVLD010002534.1:0-163258 GCA_004027595.1 Dinomys branickii
TCCCCGCGCGGATCGTCCCTGGCTCCCAGCGTCTGGGGCTTTCCCACGTCTCGCCCAGGCAGCCTGGTCCGCCCTACCACATCTCCCCCGGCATCTCAGAGAAATACGCCCAGTTTAAACTTCCCAGCCGAGGTCCCGGCATTCACGCTCCCCAAGTCTGTCTCGAGCTGGCGGTGTTTATTAAGGAGGTTCGCTCCCTTGCTGCTCACCTGGTCGTCATCTTCCCCGGAGTCAATGGTTCTAGATTTATCTGGTGTTTTTCTAGGTCTACTCTTCAGAATTAAATATGCTTGAGTCGATCCCCGGTACCACAAAAAAAAAAAAAAGGGCTGGGGATATAGCTCAGTTGAATAAGTGCTTGCCTGGCAAGTGCAAGGTCCTGAGTTCGATCCCCGGTACCACACACAAAAAAAAGTGCTTAAGTAGCTCTTAACTAATTTACAGGTTCACTCTAGTTATTTACTCTCTGAGACTACTTTTTGAGTAGCCAACATATTCTAAATACAGTTTGGTCCTCATTGTTCTACTTCAGAACTCCTGCTGTTTCATTTAATTGTTAGGAGTGGCTTTACAAAACGTTCATCTTTATGCACATGTGTATTTAAGGCAGTTATTGTAATGATCCTTGATGAAAGCATTATATAAAAAGGTTTTCTCTGTTCTATAAAATCTTACTTTTTATAGTTTGTTTTTAAACTGGAAAGATTTGAGGGCAAGCATTACTGTAGCTCCGGCAGCCTAAGTGACCTACATGATTTAGGACTGGAACACAGGTCTGGCTGCACACTTAATGATTACTGTTCTCAAATTCCCTTTTACTGCAATGAATCATCTTTGCATTCCTCGTTTAAATACCACTTTGGCATAGAGAGATTGATTTTAAATGTTACTATCTTATTTATGGCTTTAAAATGTACATTTACTGGAAGTATGGGCTTCCCTTTTTGTTTGTATTATGTTTTAAGTTTTGGAATCACAATTAGCTGAAATTTTTCATATTCTCCTTGCTCTGGATTAGCATAGGTGGCAGGGAAGTGACCTGTTCTTTATGTGGCACACTTGCATAACAGTATCTTGGTCCTGGTGTACTTCAGGGGTGTTTTTTATCTTACACTTAAAAATTATTTTATGATATTGATGTATAAAATCTTTGCATCTTTTTGAGTGAATTTCTCCCCCACCCCTTAGATATCATTTCTGTACTTGATCTTCCTTGTAATTAGAAAAAAATCTTAACTCGGTGTGGTGGTATACACCTGTAATCTCAGCTACTCAGGAAGCTGGGACCAGAAGGACCACATTTTGCAGGTTGATTTAGGCAATTTAGCAGGACCCTGTCGCAAAATAAAAATAAAAATAAGTATAAATATAAAAAGCAGTAGAGATGTAACTCAGTACTCTCTGTGTTTAAGCCTGACAATAAAGAACTAAATACATAAATTAACAAATGCGTAAGTAAATAGTTTATACCTGAGAAATTCTGCTTTCTAATTTCATATGCGTGTGTATGTGTGTGTGTTTTCTGTTTTCTTGCCAAAATGTCTGTTAATTTTGTTGGTTTTTCCAAAGTGTTATAATTAATTTGTTTTCTTTTCTTTTTCATGTTTTTGAGGGCTGAGGCAGATCCCCAGTACTTTTTATTTTTTCTTTTTAATTTTGACTTTGAGACAGTATCTCACTAAATTGGCCTGCAACTTGCAATCCTCTTGCCTCAGTTTCTGTGGTAGGTGGGATTATAGGCATGTGCTACCATGCCTGGCTTTTAATTTTTTTCTATCAGATTTGCTTATAGATTTCTCTGCTGTGTTCATAAGTGAATAAAAGTTTACTATTGTTATTTTGTGATTCATATCTTTAATAAATATAAACAATAGAATTCTCATTTTAGCCAGTAAATGCTTTCCTTAAATTCTTTGTAATATTAATATTGCAATAATGACTTTCTTTTCACCAAAATTTGTTGGTCATGTCTTTTTCTTTTTTTTTTTTTTTTTTTTTTGGTAATTTTGTTTGCCTTGAGGTCTATCCAGCATAGGACTGCATACATGTTCATAGCTCATATTATAATTTTAGTGCTGTGATTACAATTAGATAAATGCAATGTGACACAGAACAGGTATTTATCTGCTCTTTATATCCTATTTTATGCAGTGCTCAAATAATGTCTAGGTGCTGTGAACTCAAAACCTTAACACCCAAAATGATGCTCTTTGGAGGTGAATATTTTCAGTTTACATGAGGTCATGAGGACTGAGTCCCCTTGTGGGCCTGGTAACCACCATACAGGTTCTCTGAGATGCAAGCTCCTGTATTTCCAGGGGGAAGAGCTGCTCCACCTTTAAAAGACTGTAAATGCACCTCCAAAGTTTCAGTAGTTTTTTCTGTTTTAGCAAGGGCTATTCATGGAAACTTACAAGGAACCAGACAAAATTAATGAATCATTTTGACTCATTTATTTTTGGTGACCTAGAATAAACTTTGTTTTTCCTATGTAGAGACAAGATCTTGTAGCCCATATTATAATTTTAGTGCTGTGATTACAGTTAGATCATTAAGAGCTGGGCTCAAGCTTGGGGTCTTCTTGCCTCAGCCTCCCATGTTGAGATCATAAATGTGTGATGCTGTCATTGCTTATTATAATACTATATTTTTGCATAAAGGCATTTACATACACCATTGTCATATGACTTTGAGCTAAGCATGCTCATGAATATGCCTACATCTATATGTGATGATAATGCTTTCCTATATGAATACATATATATTGAATTTCCCAAATACAAAGTCAGGTTTGGTGGCACATACCTGTAGCCCCAGTACTCTTGGAGGCTAAGGCAAAAGGATTGTGAGTTTGAGTCCAGCTATTTCAAAAGTGTGTGTGTGTGTTGGGGGGCACTGTGGATATAGTTCATTAAGAAGGCCCTGGGTTCAATATGGGGGTGGGTTGGGTATTGCCATTGAGAATTATCTCCAGTGCTCTCCTTACTTGCTGAAAGTAATAAACCTCTCTCTATTTTATCTCCTGATTGTGCTTATTTCCTTTTACTCATCAAGAGGCAAAACCATTGTGTTACTGGACAGCATGGTGCCAAATGGTCCTGTCTAGGCTCTTGCTGTGCCATTCAAAGAATTGGATGGGACACCAAAGAATGTAAACTTTTAACACTTTAAAAGTAAAAGAAGAAGAAAAAGAAGTAAACTCTGAAGAAAATAAGACAGAAAATATGCCCTGCACATAGAACAAGCCACCGCAAAAGTAAGAAGACAGTGGTGATGAGACCAATGGCCAGTTTTTTATATCTTCTTCTAAGATCAACTTCAGGCAGCCCCACACAGGGCTCCAGAGATGCTCTGCACAAGTATCCTGGCCATGATTTGACAGGTCTCTGTGAGTGACAGATCATATCCAATTGTCCAGCTGACTTGCCATTCCCTAATCTCCTGCCCCATCTTCCGCTGACAGACATAAATCCCTATAATTCTTTATGGATTGCTGAGGGAGCAGAGGTTTCTCTCTCCAGCTACTTCCTCCTGAGAGGGACTGTTGATCCTACATACTGAGGATTATGTACACTCCAACTACCTTAGGATGTTATGGCTCACTGGCTGGGTTAAGGAAAAATCTGTCAGAAGGCAATGAGCTATATATGCAGAACTGTTGGACCGCCTGTTTATCAGAAGAGAGCTTAATGAACTTGTCAGGAGCCTGTGGAGACGCAAGAATATCAGGTAGGTTACCAGTATGCATTTATAGTGAAGCTACTTATCTGTACTCAAAGCAGCACTGGTGTCTTAATTTGTGAAGCGGAACCTCAGATTTTAAAGTGGGTCACAGGAGTGGCTTTCTTCTTGTAGGTGGTTTCTACTAGTCTTAATTCTGTGAAAATTTGACTGAGCATTTCCCTTGTAGCATTTTTATGGCTTATCACAGCATACATTGAGGAATGATCAGAATGGTTCCTCAGCAATAGTTCCTCAGTCCTGAGCAGCTACAAAGCTATCTTCTTGCCCCCAGAGTAGCCTTTTGATTTCCCAAAGACAATTTAGATATGTCCTTTTGGTATCCCTTGTAGTGAATGACAGTGACTTGCCTGGGAAGGTAGACTATCTCTAAAAGTTGTAGTTAGCAAGACCTTTTCTTTCCAGATTGTTCTGAGGGCGTGTAGCACCAGAACTTCAAATTGACATGTAATAACAGGAATAAAGACACTCTGACTAGGGTCCCTCTTGAGCCCAATTATGGCGATCAATCTAAAAGAGGGTTTTTTAAGGAAAGAAATTAAAATATAGCAGTTTAACTGATTTATCTGTGATGCCATGAGTCACTTGTGGTTTTTCACAGGAAATGGACATGTCCATGGATAAGGGTATTGCAGAATGCCCGAGCCTTCATCAGAGTGCAGAGTGAGTGTTTGGCTGGCCCAGCTCCTCCCTGGGAAAGGGGACAGTCAATTTTCCAATGCTGTGAGTCAGGCACATTTGCCTGACAGAGAGCAGGGCCCAGGTGGTGGCTTGATGTGTGCGATGTCCAGTCTTCTTGGATTTAAAGCAGACCATGATTGGCCTTGGGTTTTCCTTGGATGACTTGAGTGTGTTTAAAGCATTGGCAGTTATGACAGCCATAATTTTGATCTATCATTTGTCTTCCTCTAGATCCTGATTGCTGAACACACGAAGGGCTCTTTCCAGCTTTTGTGTTGTAGAGGTCTGAACATCTATCTGCAAACTATCAGACTCTTTTAAAAACACTGGGTCTCTTTGAGGCACAAGGCTTTGAAGAAAATAGGTGGGAGAGACTCATAACCCCAAGGGACAACTGAGAGACAAATGGCTGTCTGAGGATATGATGTTTGAACCTTCTCAAAGATAAAGAGTCGTACAGCCTGAGCAGCTGTATGGGGATTCCACACCACCTTCTGTGCCTTTTTTAGAATCAGTCTAATTGAAAATTAGTACCCTATTTTAGACTGCCATCCTGTATCCCTCTCTCACCATTCTCTAGCTAAATATTGGACCAAACCATATTACCATAGTAGGTAAATTATTCCTCATGCAGACTGACAGGTCAAATCATTCCCAAGTTTGAAGGATACAGCTTAATGCAAGATCTCTGGGATCTGTGGGGTATTTTCCATGGTGTCCCCAAAGCCTATCTTGAAGCCTCTTGCTGGCTTTGCAAAACTGCTATGGAAGAGGTTCTTTCCAAGCTCTGGCTGTCCCCTTCAAAGAATGGGACAAACTTCTCTTTTTAATGAACTAAAAGTCACTAATAGTATAACTGACTTACATTTTTTCCCTTTTCCCCCATCCATCCTTTCCCCTTTCCCCATCTTAGTTCCTTTCACCTTTTGAACAATTTCTTCGAATTTCACAATATCTATTGTACATTTTAGACCTTACTTACTTTTCCTGTTTCTTACAAAAAAAAGACAATACAATGTTTACACATGTGAATCTGATTTATTTCATATATGAGTTTGGTCTCAGGTTGCATCCATTTACCTATAAAAGTCTCAAATTTATCCTTCTTTATAGCTGAATAGTACCTCATTGTATAAAAAGACCACATCTTTTTTATCCATTTCTCCAATCGTAAGTATTTGGGTTGTTACCAAGATTCAGCTATTACAAATTGTGTTGCTGTAAACATGGGTGCACATATATTGCTGAGGTATATTTTATTACTTTTAGGAAGATAACCATTGTATTAATTTATGCTGTCATCTTGATACTTTCCTCCCTGTTATGGGCTTGGGCTTGACTTGTTCTTCTTCTAGAAGCTTGAGGCATAACATTAGGTTGCTTATTTGTGCTTGTTATGTCTTCCTTATGTGAATATTCACCACTATAAATGTGCCTCTTAGGACTGCTTTCATTGTGTCCCACAGGTTCTGCTATGTTGTATCTGCCTTTTCATCTAATTATAGATATTAATTTTTTCTTTAATTCCATCTGTGACCCATTGATTGTTCAGGAGGGTGTTGTTTAATTTCTATGTGTTTATGGAGTTTTTGTGGTTTCTTTTGCCACTAATTTTCAATTTCACTGCACTACGATCAGATAATATGCATGGGATAATTTCAATTCCTTTTCATTTACATGTACTATGGACTAGTATATGGAGTATTTTAGAGAATGTTTCATGTGCAGCTAAGAAGAATGTGTATTCTGATGTTGTTGGATGGAACACACACTAAAAATTTATTGAGTCCATTTGTTCACATGTTTACTTCAGTTTGCATATTTCTTTGCTGATTTTTTTCTGATTGACCTATTTGTGACAGTGGTCTATTAAGGTCCCCCACTACAATTATGTTATTGTCTATTTGAGTTTTCATTTCTCTTTCCTTACTTTTTTTTTTTTTTTTTTTTTTTTTTTTTTTTTTTTTTTTTTTTTTTTTTTTTTTTTTTTTCTTCTGGGACCGGGGATCGAACTCAGGGCCCTAGTGCTCAGCGGCAAGCACTTAGCCCACTGAGCTGTACCTCCAGCCCTGAGTTTTCATTTCTCTTAATATTTGTTTTATGTAGTTGGGTGCTCTCATTTTGTGCATACATATTTACAATTGTTATCTCTTTTTCTTGAAGTTTCACTCTAACAAGTACATAGTGACCCTCTTTATCTCTTTTGCTCATTCTTGGTTTGACGGTCACATTTTTGCAAACAGAATAGCTACTCTTACTTTTTTTCTAGGTTCCTGTTGCCTGGACTATTATTATTTTCCATCTTTTGACTTTCAGTCTATGAATTTCTTTTTGAGTTAAATGTGATTCTTGTGTAGAGTATATTGTTTCATCTTGTTTCTTGATACATTCTGCCAGTCTCTTTTCATTGGTGAATGGAGGCAGTTTACATTGGTAGTTATAACTGATATGTATTGGCTTGTCTTAGTCATATGACTTCCCTGATGTTGGGTCCCCGCTTCTCCCTCCATTTAATTGCTTGCCTTGCCTGGTGGTTTCTTTCTGTGTTGTTTATGGAATCATGGTCATTTTTATCTCTTTCTAGAATATCTTTCGGTGCCCTTTGTCAAGTTGATTTTGGTGGTCATGAATTTCTTCAGTTGTTCTTTGTCATGGAAGTATCTTATTTCTACATTAATTTTGAAAGATGGTTTTTGCAGGGTACATCAATCTGGGTTGGAAGTTGTTTTCTTTCTGGACTTGAAATACTGCACTTCAAGATCTTCTTGACTTAAGGGTTTGCTTTAAGAAGTCTGCTGTGATTCTGATAGGCTTTCCTTTATAGGTGACCTCTTTCCTTTCTCTAACGGCTTTTAATATTCTGTTCTTGTGCTGAATCTGGGATCTTGATCATTATACACCTATGTACATGTTTGTTTTGGTTATGGCCAGTTGGGAGTTCTACATGCCTCACTCACTTATGTCAGATTATTTTCCCACGCTTGGGAAATTTTCTACTATTACTTCTACGAATAGTTCTTTTATTTCATTCGTGTCAGCTCCAGCTTTTTCACTGACATCCATCAGTCTCATTATTTTTTGCATCATCTTACAGTTGTTGAATTGTTATTTCTTGATCCCTTGTTATTTTTAAGAGATCTTTCCTTATGTGATTGATAGCTGTGATCCTTTCTTCAAAGTCTAAAAGTCTATCTTCAGTTTTGTTCAAGTGGTTTTGCCAGCTTTAAAAAGAATCTTTAATTTCCTGGATATCTGTTTCAATCCATTTCATGCATTCGATTTCTTTTCTATACTGATCATTCACAGTTTCCATCATTATCCCATGGTCCTCTATTTTTAAAATCTATATCTACTCTACTGGCAAGTTCAAGGTCCTGAGTTCAATTCCTGGTACCAGAAAAAAAAAAAGCTATATGTACTCTAGATTTTCTAAGCAATTCCTTCATTATTGTCATTTCTTTTTGTACCTGAGAGATTAGTTCTCTTCTGATTTCCTCTCTAGCCTCATGGATTTGTTTCTTTACTCCAGTTACTATAATTTCAGAAATGTTCAGAAGTGTGTCTTTCATTTTCCTCTATTTTATTGTCTCCTGTACTTGTTCTTGGTGCTGATGTTGCATTTTGCTTATATGTCTTGTCATACGGTATTTCACAAATTTTTTATTTGTTTTCTGTGTTGATCCATGTAAGTTTTTGTAGTAAGTAGCTTTGTTACAAGTATCAAGGCCTCTCTAGGAAAAGTCTGTTCTTCAGGGATGTCTTCTGAGTGTAGGAGGTTCTTGGTTTGTGTCTGGCTCACATCCTACCATTCCAATTAATTAAGAGTGAGATGTTGGTATCTGTTTGGCTCAATCCCCAGTCCTCTTGTTCTGGGGTGTGGTGAGACTATTACCCCAGAACTTCCAGCATTGTTAGAGAAGTTAGAACAACTGATCACAACAGATATAGCATCCTAGCTAAAGTAGAATAATTAACAATAACAATAGCATCAAGCACAGTTCAGAAACTGACAAACTGTGGTAACTATTAATTTTGTACCTTAAACCATAGGCATAAAATCTATACTTATATAACACAACTTCATAAATTGGGAGCTTGTATGCAAAGTGTTTCCCCTTGGTAGAGTGGTTTTACTCTGTGGTGGAGAAATTTAAGAATGATAGTGGATAAAACAGAGATAACGGAAAAGAAATACAGTAGAAGCAAAGCTGGAGGACAAAGGATGATCGTGTGAGCTTTGGGAAGCTACGGAAAAGGGCAGAAGAAAAAAATTAAGGAGTAAGCAAGGGATCATTAAAGTTGACCAGAAAACTTAGAGAGACTATTCACTCATATGAAAACATGATTAAGTGTAGAGTGGTAAACTGAGGAAAAGGGGAAAGAAGACAAATAGATTAGAACAAAAATACAGATTAAAAGATGAAAAAAAAAAAGGAAAATGAAGGAATTCAGCAAAGAAAGAACAAAAATAAAATGAAATAAAATAATTCCTCTGGTTTCCACTGAGAACCCAGACTTACTGGATAACACTGGCAACCCTGCAGTAGAGTTTGTTCTAGGTTTGAGTCTGAAATTGGCCTCCAGATTCAGGGGCCTGGATCCAGAATCTTCAGCCAGTAGTTTCTCTATGTCCCTTAGCAACCTCCCACCCCTTACCCTAATTCTCCCAGCAACTTTCTCCTCTTGCCATGCTGCTTTCAGATAGAAGCAGGATGCTGTTCCCAGTCCCATGCGCCATTAGCTTCTCCTGGTCCTTGCTCAGCATTCTGTGTTCCTCTTCCACTGTCAAGTCTTTGTCCTCTGAGGTCATTTGTTGCCGGGTGGGTTGGGATGCTATGATTGTCCTGGTCCTGTGTTCCTGCTGTTGTTGTTCACAGCTGCTCAGTTCCAATTCACCTGGTGGCTCATATTGTTACTGTTGCTTCAGACTCTTCCGTGTCGCTAGTCCTGCTTGTCCATCGTGTGCATATAGAAGGTCCTGGGTTCAAGCCCTAGTACCACCACTACAGAAAAAAGAATTTAATACTTTATTGATCTTTTATGTTCCTGTTAAATGCACATTGTATAAGAACCTTCTGGACAAATTGCAAGACCACTGAGTTATCAAGTATGTCCTACAAAAAGGCCAAGAAAGCAAATCATGTGCTCTCAGTATAATCAATACATGTGTGTGGAATGTACTGTTGTGACACGTGAAGACTGCCTTAAGTGTGATAACTGAAGTAAAAGTTTTTTGTAGTGTTATATTGGTATTTGAAGTGTAGTTCATATAGGAATTTATTTCTGTTGTTACTTTTTAGTCTTTGTACACCAAAAAACACTTGATGTTAAAAATTATGATAGTGTTTTATAAACAATAAGTATTAAAAATTAAATACTTTTTTTGAACATTTTTTCCTGTTAACTACACACTGTTTAATAAAACTCGTGAAATTAAAGTTAATAATTCATCAATACAAATATTCTAAAGAATAAATGTGGGTATTATGCATCCACAACAATGAGCCTTTGTGACAAAATTGGCATTATGCCCCACGTTAATTACAGAGGCTATCTTTCTTCCAGTGAAGTTGTTTGAAGAGGGGCCTTATTCTTGGTTAACATGCACAAGTAATCTCCTTTATGTTTTTAGCAGCTTTTTTGAATTTTTAAATTTTTATCTTTAGAGTTCTAAAATTACTTCATGAGTCCTCCATGGAATTTTTTTTTTTTTTCAGTTCTTGTTTGAAATTCATAGAGACTTCTGTCTGGAAAATTTTCTAACAGTGTTCAGTTTGATTTCATAACTCACTAATTTGTTCCTTAGCTAGGTCCATTCTGCTCTTCAGTCCATCGACTAAATTTTTATTTTGTCAATTACATTTTAATGTGTTTGTGGATCCAGTTGACCCTTTGATCTCTGAATATAATAATTGTGCTTCTATGACAGACACCCGGTGGGTTTACAACCTCACTTATCTTTAGACTAGATTTTGTAACTCATTAAAAACTTGTACCTGTATATGGCTATAAAATACAGTTCTGACTAACTTTGTTGGTGCTGCTTTTTCCCTTCCGTTTTTTGCCTTCATGGTTTACAGCTTTCTGGTCTAGTGCTGGAGCAGCTCTACTGCTATCATTAGTGAGGTAGGGGAGGGACATAGGGCAAGAGAAAGAGTTGTTAATCCAATTATTCAAAGCAGTTGCTTAATCAACAAGGTCTTCTGAACCCTCTCCCTCCCACCCTGCCCCCCCTACCACTTTTCTTTTTTTTTTTTTTTTTTGCGGTACTGGGGATCGAACTCAGGACCCTGCGCTTGCTAGGCAGGCGCTTATTCCACTGAGCTATATCCCCAGCCCCCCTACCACTTTTCTTGATGAAGTAGTTCCTCCCACGAATTGCCTCTGCACTAGAAGACATTTTTCTCACACAGAATAAGACTGTAATTTTTCTTCTATAGTTACTTTGAGAATCCAGTCTGGTTTGCTTTGTGTTTCTCAAAAATGTCTGAAATTTTTTTCTAATGGTACTCTGTATTTCTAAGCTACCCTAAAGTTACTATTTTAAACCAGAGACTCAAACTTTAGCCTGCACTAGAATTATCAAGGGATCTTGTTAAAATACAAAATGGTCTTACCCTCAACGTTTCAGTAAATGGTGGTGGACAGGCATGCTGGAGAAACTTGCATTTTTATGCTCTCATGTGATAGTGTTGCTGATACTGTTGGCGTGGGGCACTACATGTTGAGAATCACTTTTTAATGTTGGCGTGGGGCACTACATGTTGAGAATCACTTTTTAATGTTGGCGTGGGGCACTACATGTTGAGAATCACTTTTTAAAGTATCATAGAAGGTGTGACTGAAAAACTACACCTTTAAAAATTATTACCATAAAAGACCTTTCCATTAATCCTCCTTAAACGCTCTCTCCTGCTTCCAGCACATGTTCTTGTTCTTGTCACTTTCTCCAGCAGTTCTGGAAGTTCTTTTTCATGACCGCCTCTAGTTGTGCTGTCGCGGGTGCCATGATGTCCTGAATCAGTTCAAAACATTTACTTTCTCTGGTCCTTTTGACTCTGGGGAAGAGCCGGAAGTCACGCAGTGCCAGACCTGCTGAATAAGGGGAACGAGGACATGGCGTCAGGCTTCTAACTGGTCTGTCTTTCTGTTGGGTGGCACTTAGCAGTAGCAGTCACCGTATTTTTTATCTCATCTCAAAAAGACACAGAAAGGACTTCTGGAACTGCTCAGGAGGTGGCAAGAATGATGAGCTAAGAGTGCGTGAGCCTAAGGGGAGTATTTTAGGGGAATTACGGGCAAGGTCTTGTACTATAATACATTTTAAATCATTTGAACATTCACTGTATATTTGCTCACCTCTTCTATATGTCATCTAAAGGATCAGTTCCATACTGATTCAAATCAGAAGTTTGCTTCATGCTTAACACATTTTACTTTTCAAAATCTAAGATTTTAGTAACTCAAAGTGAAGGCGAAAGACCAAGCAACTGTTTATATTACAAATACCTCCCTCCATGCTTCTTACTCATATAAAATTATTCTGAATCTTTTTCCCTCTGAATAATCTTACCCTCTTTATTATCTGCTGGAGCTCATCACTTTCACAGTTCAAATTTTGAATGCATTTAGAAACCACAGATGTGTGTGTGTGTGTGTGTGTGTGTGAAAGAGAGAGCATTTGAAAACTTAGTTTCATATCTTCTCTTATGTAAATATGCAGTATTTACTAACAAGGTATAGTTTGGATATTTAAACATTGTTTCAGCAATCTATATTCCTACAAGAGCTCTTTTAAAAAGTATTGTGTATCAAATACTTTTTCAAAGCACTGCCTGAGATTGACTCACATAGTTTAATCATCTACTGCAGCCAATCCACTCTTGGTTTTCCCAAAGTAGCCACTGGTACCGAAGGAGTCTATACAGATGAGGAATGCTAAACACATGTTGCTTCTTCACTCTCACATCCTGTTTTTCCTTTCTTCTTCAGAATTCATTTCCAGACCCAAACAAATGATTACATGCTAGCTTTCAAGATTAGGTGTCCACATTTGCTTTATTATTTGTTTTTAGAAAATGACTCAATGTATGAATGCATTTACAAGAAACATGTATGCACACACATATTTATAAGCAATATAAATAAATGAATATGCAGGTATTCATATCAGGATCATCAGCACATAAAATAAACTAGGAAATATACTTATCAGCCTGAAAACTTTATTTCAACATTGAGGCTTCTCTTCTGCCCTATAAAGAAGACAATCTTCCTCATTACTGAGTCTCTCTAATTCAAATATTTGAATGTATTCTGAGGTTATCTTGTTCCCACTATCTGACATTGAGTGCTGAGCACAGACACTATTTTAAGCCTTAAGTACGTTAGTTTAAATTTGTAAGTAATTATTACCCCTTGAACTTGAAATGCACATTTCCCTAAGTGCAAAGTCATACTCAAGTGAATCAGCTTATGTATAAACAACCTCAGAGTAAAGGAAATCTGAATTAACCAATCGTGTAGTACCTGTAATCTGAACATATCACACACGTATTTCAGGCTGCAGCGTTCCTCCTCTAACCTAACAACTAAAAATACTACCTGTGTGCTTCAGGGTAAGTTATGGCTGTCATGGGAACCGTAATTTTGAACTTGATATTTGTAGGCATAAATCTCAGGTGTGTATCTGCCTAGACCTTTAACTTAAGGATAAAAAAAAAATCCTGGATGCTTCTTCTTTGCATTGTTATGATAGTAATATCTGTCTTGAGTCTGAGCCATTGAAGTTACCTTTTACTTTTTTTAGACAGAACTTTATATAAGGATGGGCCCTTAATATATGGTCCCAAGTGAATATCACTACCCTCTTCATGGGTATCACTGGATTGCATGATTAATCCACACACAGGGACGGGAAGACTAACGGTCTTTTGTGCATTTGGATTTTATAGGTGGAAGAACAAAAGAAAGAAGAGGAACAACATCATAGAGGTCTTTACACACTCTTTGTGTAAAGACAGGTATTATTTGGGGAATAGCTGTGACATCATCAGCAGTGGCTTTCTGTTACACTCTGGTAATTGGAAGTGCCTCACTGTTGCCCTTGGTACGGGCTTCACACTCAGAACCCCAGTGTCCTCGCCTGTGAAATAAGGGAAAAGTACTCCCTTAGGGCTTTTCTGAGAAGATTAAATGAGATAATAGAAGTAGGTACTGAGCACAGAAGCTGTACCTCTCTGGGCACAGACATAACTCACCTGGGCACTTCATAAAGAGTAGGTACAACTGTTAAGCAGTGGAACCAAAGCAGGGGAATAATGATTGTCAGACGTAAGCCAAATTTGGGCCCATCTCATGTATATGTTGTAACAAACAGTGCTGTAAAGAACTGTCTGTAGGCAAAAATTACATAAAAAATAAACATAATTGAGGATGAGAGAGCATTAATATTTATGCATAATTACTTTGTGTTAATCACAATTTAAGTTATTAGATATCTATTGCTGCAAAACAAAGTACCATAAAATTTAGCATCTCTAAGCCACAAACACCTACTATATTACAATTTTTGTGATTTGGGAGTCTGGGCATGGCTTAGGGTGTCTCTGGGCTGCAATAAAAGTATGGGCCAGACTTGAGTCTCAAGTAACAGCTTGAGTAAGGCAGGATTTATTTCTATGCTTGGTTGCTGGCAAAATTCAATTCCTTGAGGGTTGTTGGATTGGGACCTTAGTTCCCAGTAGGCAGTTGGCTGGAATTGCCCTCCATTCTATTCCAGTTGGAAGTTTGCTTCATCAAAGCAGGCAGGCTGAGAATGCAATGGATGGTCGGAGACAGAAGTTGTAGTTTTTTCTAATGGAATCATGCCAGGGACCTTCCATCAGATTTGCCGTATTATTCTGTTGATGAGAATCAACTCACAAATCACACTTCCACGCAAAGGGAAGAGATTACACCAAGCTGTAAATGCCAGAATGTGACCATCTTTGGAGATCATCTTAGAGTGCTCCTGCCATAATAACTAATGTGAAAACAATAGAAATTATAATTACAACAAAAACTACCAGCACTGATTACATGCCAAATAGTTTTCTAAGTATTTACATCTGTGAATTCATTTAACCATCTCAACAAACCTACAAGTAGGCACTATTGTAATTTCTACTTTGAGAATGAAGAAACTGAGATAAAGATGGTTTAAAGTGATTTGCCTAAGGTCACACAGCTAATAAGTGGTAGAGTTTTAATCTGAACAGCGAAAGTCCTCCAGAGCTCTTAGTCCTAATCACTGTTATACTGCATATACTTTGAGTTCTATGCCATAGAATTTAGGAATTGTAATTTCTTGACAGATGGTTGATTTTAGTCTATTTCTTAATTTTTTGTATTGAAAGAGTTTTTGTTGTCTACTGAAGTGTCTCCTGAAATGTCTCATTGTGTTTGAAAGGCAACTGGATCATGGGGATGCTGCAGTTGACCTGCTTTTAGGAGGTGGAGTTTGTTGGAGATGAGTCGCTAGGAACGTTGTCTGCAAGGGTGTGTTCTTGCCCCTGACCCTTCCCTTTGCTGTCTGCTCCCCGGTGGCCATGTGTTAAGCACCTTTATCTCCACCATCCTCTCTGCTATTCTGTTCTTTCCTTGAAGCCAGGCAGTCATGGACTGAAACCAAGAGCCAGATGAAATCTTTTCTTTAAATTGTAGGTGCTGGATGTTTCATTCCAGGAATGAGAACATGGCTGGAACAGTTGTCTAATAGTTTTATGGGAAATAAAACTGGATAGCCAGGCATAGTGGCACATGCCTGAAATTTCAGCGACTTGGGAGCCTGGGGCAGAAGGATCTTAAATTCAAGGCCAGCCAGCCCAGAATTGGGAGACCTTGTCTCAAAATAAGATAAAAGGGGATGGGAGATTTCGTTTAGTGATAGGATATCCTTGGGTTTAATCCAAGTACTGTGCCAAGAAAAGTTTTGGGTAGATAAGGCAATGTATGTAGTTCTACACAGTGGGTGCCCCATCTGTGTTACTTTCCTTCTCTCTCACTGGCAGCTGGATGGACATGGCAGAGTTAGGGTCATAGTCTATAAGGTATCTTTGAATGGCTTAAGGTTTGGTGATATTTCCATATCACTAGCTCAGGGAGGACAAAATTACTCAGACGTATTTGCTGGGAGCAGAAATATATAAATAATATAATGGGATAATATTAGGATTTAACTTTGATAGTGCCACCCAAATAGTATTTGAATAACGAGTCATTGATTTGGGGTGAATGACTTTCAGTAACCCAGGAGCAGCATGTGTTTAGAGGGGAATTTTGGTCTAGAGTGGGAAAGGACGAGCTGGGGAGGGAGATACACCTTCCATATCATGCCCCCTGTGACCCACCTCTTACATTCAGGCCTTAATTCCTAACACCCCATTCAGGTATGGATTTACCAGTGGATTAACATAATAATAATAATCCAATCACCTTCCAAAAGCCCAACCTCTGAACATACGAGCCTTTTGGAATGAGATTTTTTGGTCCTCAGTTACAATCCTCTGAGTGGTCTGATAAATATGAGGTGACTGATTTGACTTCTGCATAATATAAAAGATTCCCCTTAGCTTTTCATCCATGCTTCTCGCTTCTGTAACTCTGAGGACCAGTTTAATGCTTCTGGGAGCCCCCCCTGTCACCCCCTAGATATGTTGGTGATATGTATGTGACTCCAACAGAGCATGTTCTTACTCAATTAAAAGTTTCTATGAATATATAGATACATGCCCTGACTCATCTGCTTGTAGTGTTTCTTTCTATAGGACACTTGTTTGCTAGAATGGAACAGTTGCCATAGTTCCTTTGATTCCTAGGTAATCTGCACATCTGTTCTGCAGCCTCATTGGTGTGGACAATTGAAAATTGACTATACACGAAAGCATAGACTCTGGTGTATGAGAGTATCTGTGATGGAAAAGAAAATCCAAGTTATGAATTACTCTTTAACAAGTCTCTAACAATTTCAGAATGTTAGTGATCATAATAAGTCTAAAAAGTAGGCATTCTGCTCAGGAATTAAACTCAGGCATAAATTTTTATACAGTGGGTAATTTTTGAGATGATGTTATGGACAGAATTATATTTTCTCTTTTCTCTCAAATTCATATTGCAGACATAATGTAGCTGTACTGAGAGATATAGCTTAAAGAGGAAATTAAGGGGGCTGAGGAAGCAGCGCAGTGGTAGACTGTGTGAAGCCCTGTGCTCAGACCCTAGTTAAATGGAGTGATAAAGGACTTGTCCTAATCTGGTAAGACTGGTGTTCTTTTAAGAAGAGGAAGAGACATTAAAATTCTGTTTTATCTGAATGAGCGCAGAAGAAAGGCTACAGGAAAATACAGCAGAAGGAAACACTTGTCAGTCCTGAAGAACCTCATCAGAAACCGAGCCTGTCGGCACTTTGACTTTGGACTTTGAGTTCCTTGTACCATGAGAAGTAAATTTCTGTTTAAGTCATCCGGTCGGTGACATTCTGCTGTACGGCTCAGGCAGTCTGACACAGAGGCCTATGCACTTACACTCCCCATCACCTGTGACCCTTCGCTCATTACCTGCCTTCTGTAGAGTGAGCTCCACTGGTAGAGCTATATGGTATTATGATTTAGCAAGTGATCCGTGCAGCCTGCCTCCTGAGCACAGGTATTTATCCCAGCTGTTCGCCTATGAATCGTATTTGTCAGACAGATTCACTCCTGTGATAATTTAAAAGAGGGACTCAGGGACTCTAGTTAGTTTCAGGGAGGTACCTTAAGAGAGAGAGAGAACAAGAGAGATCTTGTAAAGCTTGGATTGTGGTAACTTTGTACATATCAACCTATAGGAAGCAGATCTTTGAGAGAAGGAAAAGAATAAGAATAATGTGTGTGTGTGTGTGTGTGTGTGTGTGTATATCTCAAAAGAGATGTGAGATGACAGTCAGAAATTAGAGATTGTTATGGTTTATACCAAGATGTCCCTCAAGAGCCTCATGGACTCACAGATGGAGCTTTTGGAAGTGATTTAACTATGGAGGCATTGTAGCTGACTTGCTGTTAGGAGGAGGCGTCTGGTCAGAAGAGGCAGGTATGTCCTGGAAGGGTGTACAGGGTCTCCCTTCCCTGCCCTCCTCGGATTCTCTGCTTCCTGTCCACTGTGATGTGAGCAGCTCTCCTCTGCCCAGGCCCTCAGCCATGCCATCCTCCCTCACAGCCAGAAAACTAGGAACCGAAAACATGAGCCAAACCCCCGCTTTCCTTAAGATGTGAGTGTCAGGTATTTTTGTCTCAGCAACTAGAAAGGCACCTAAAGCAGGGATTAAAATATGAGATGATTAAAAAAGATGAGATGATAAAGTCCAAGAGATGTGGAAAGTGTGACTTTGGCCGTAGAGTTTCTGTTATGACTTTCAGAATTGACTCCAAGCTCAAGTTCTGTCCTGCATTTCCATGAAACACCTCTGGCTATTTATAAAAATTTCTCTTCTGCTATCTCTGGGCAACTTCTGTTTCTTGCAATGTAAAGATTCTTTAATAAGTATGTATAATCAGGGCCCAGGAATTTTGCAAAGGATGCAACAAAGATGAAACATTTGTTACATGAGTGGGAATTGTACAAGCAGAACAGACAGAGGACATGGGTATGTCTAACCTGGGGAGTAACAAAAGTAAAGACACAGTGGGATAAAAAAAATACATGGAAAGAATGGTGGGTTAATTGACCCAAAATATTTACTCACCTGAAAAGCACTAAGAACACTGACAAAATGGTCAAAAATTAACTTTTTTCAAAACACTAGCAATTAAAGACTTAGAATAGCATAAGGAGTATTTATCAAGAAAAATTGCAGAACCTCAGAAAAAAACAGCAAAGTGCACATCATTTTAACTTGCCTTAATTCTATCCCCCTCCAGCTCTGCAATAGCCTTGAAAACAACAGCTTTACAATCTTGGTAGCTGTGAAAACCAGCAGTCTATATTTTCCTAGAGGAGGTAGAAGAGGTTTGGAGCTTTGCACAAATCCCATCCTCAGAAAATTGTCACTACTTTACTTATCAGTGCACTGAAAAGATCTACTTTCAGGACTTCGCTTTATGTGACCTGGCTTGGAGTTCTCTTTGTGTAAATCATGCTTGCAAGCCCCACAGTGTGATAGAAAGCTGTCAATACAAACTAACCCTGTGGAAGTCCAGGTGTTGGACTTGCTAGATTATAACCCACCCTTTATAAATATGCTCAAAGAGTATCTCTCATTTAGGATATGATGGGTTGTTATGAAAAGTTAAAGTTCCATGGTCAAATACATTGATGGAATAATGAGTTAATGCTTGTGTTTCAGGATGTATACTACCTTGCCTGTGCTAATACACACTGTGATTACCTGAGCGTACTATATAACAGAGCATTTCTCATCTTCTTTAACTGTAGAAGCAAAATGTCAGTATGTATTTTATAGCTGATAGAGACATTAATGATTCTTCAAACACTGTTTAGGGACTATATGCTTAGATGATATTCTAATTATCTGTAATAAGGTAAATCCCAAGACAGGAACACTGTTTCATCTAATTTCTACATCATCTTGTACAATGCTTTATGCATGTTCTATACTTATTTATTGAAAGAGCACATGAAAGTGGAAAATATGCGGGGGGGGGAAGGCGGGAATCATAATAGCAACAAAGCAGGATGAAGATTACTACGTGTTCAAGCTCTCTCCTCGGTCCTTGCACTTACCATCCTCACCTTGTCCTGTACCACACTTGTCACCCTCACCTGTTCTGTGCCTTGTCCTTCACAGGTCTGCCCCAACCAGACTTCACAAAGGTAACTTTAAATTTCCTCTCACTCTCCATTATTTCCTACCTTTTGTTGGTCCCAAAATCCAAATCTAACTTGAGGTATGATAAATAAATAATGGCAGGTAGAAAAGAAACAAGGAAAATTATAGCTCCAGGGCACAATTAAAATTATCCAGTTTACTATGCCTTTTTTTTTTTTTCCTTCCAGGGAAATCACTCCAAAATATCTGAGTCTTAAAAAAGAGACAAGAAGCCTGTAAAATTGGCCTTAACTTTCACCTGTAAATTGGGCCTTACTTTTCTTCCAATACTACAGATTTTCAAAATCTGTAGATTTCCACATAAATTCCCTAAGCACAGATCATAATGCACCTCACCCCTCAAGCATTTGCACCTTTTTGAATGTGTACTTTGGCTTTGTTTAATAAAGCTTTCTGTGCCTCTCACTGATGTATACCGAAATACTTTTCTGTGATGAAAATAGACAAACCTCCTGGGAAGAACAAGTTGAGGTCTTGTATCACTCACTTGCCCATCACGAGTACAAAGTACTGGACACACACAATTTAAATGGAGACAGGATTCTTTGGCTCATGCTTCCCATGGGTTTAGTCCATGGCTGGCTCCAAAGCAAAAGCAGCACGGTGGAAGAGCGTAGTGAGGGAAAGCTTCTCACCCCGTGGCAGCCAGGAAGCAGAGAGAACAGAGAGGAGATGTGGGCAAAAACACACCTGTCTGGGTCGCATGCTTTCCCATCTAGGCCCCAACTCAGACCATGAGACTTCGGGAGGATATTTTAGATTTAAACCATAACATTCTGTCCCCATCACCCAAAAGGCTCATTTTCATTTAATGATGCAAAATGTATTTAATCTACCTCTAAGAATCACTGTAATCTTAATAATTACAATTATGGCTAAAAAGCCCAAGTCCAAAGTGTGCTCTGAGACTCAAAGCAATCTCTTAGCTGTCTGAGTCCCTATAAACACAAAAGAAGAAAGTTAAACAATTCCAACATAAAATAGCACAGGGTAATCATTCCCATTCCAAAAAGGAGGAATAAAATGATAGGAAGTGGGCCAAAGCAAGACCAAAAACAGCAGGACAAATACTAAATCCTATAGCTCCTTGCTCAACATTCAGGGAAGGTTGTGGTGACTTGGATGTTCCAAACGACTTGGGCAGCCCTACCCCTAGGACCTTGCAAGTTACAGCACACATGGCCTCTGGCCTCTGTCTTTTCTTAGGAGGAATTTCACAATCTTGGCATTTTTCATTTCCTGGGGTGCCTACTGCAATTGGCTTCTTTTCATGGCTTCGTGCATCATCCCCTCAGGGACATAGGTGCCTGGCCTCACAGGCTGTCCTCTTGAAATCTGGCTGGAAGGCCGCATGGCTTGAAAAGCTAGCACTATTGGACACCCTGAGATCTTTTCTCAGAGCAAAGTCTTTCGAGGGAATTTATCCTTTTACACTCTCTAACTTGTGATGGGTGACTGTGGTCTTTTCCCAAAGTGCTCTGAAGGAATTATTCCTATTATCCTGATTCAAAATATTTGACTCCTTTTTAATGATAATCTTTTCAGCAACCATGGTCTCCTTGGCCCCAACTTTACTAGTGCTTCCTTTTTGGTGAAACTGAAAACATTTCAAATCATTTGACTCTACATTTTGCTTCTGATTCTCACTATCAGTCTAGGTAAAAGCAGGCAGAAGTACTCATACCACAGCCTGCAGATTTCCTCTGCTAGATCAACTAGTCCACTCCCTTTAACTAATCTTTCCTTTCATCATTCTAAGGTTTCTCTAGCTTGCATCTCCAAACCTTTCCAAACTCCTGCCAACCTGTTCCAAAGGCTTCTGAAACTAATAGTCAAGTACAATCACAGCAATGACCCCACTTCTATGGTACCAATTTCATATGTTAGTCACTTTCCTACTGTTGGGAGAAAATACTCAACACCTACAACTTAAAGAAGGAGAGGTTTGTTTGTTCGATTCATTGGTTTGAGTGGGTTTAAGCCATTGTTGGTGGAATTTAAAGCACAAATGCCATCACAAAAGAGCATGGCAGAAGAAAGGAAGTTGCTTACCCTATGAGGACCAGGAAGCAGAGAGAAAAGAGGATCCAGGGGTAGGATTACCCCCTGCTAGGTCACACCAATCAGTGACTCACTTCTTCTGACCAGGCCTCCCAACAGTATTTAGCTCTGAACTCGTTATTAGGCTGAACTCATTAACTGGTTGATGAATATAGTGTCCCAGTGACCAACTCACCTGCTAAAACTCCATCTCTGAGCACATGAGATTTCTATGGGACAGTCTAAACAAAACAGGTTTCCATCTCCTCTTTGAGGAATCTTCTCAGATACTGTCAGGTGACAAGCTCTCAGCTAGGTTCCAGTGGACTGATACTTTAACTCACCCGTTTACTTCTTTACCAGTACCAACACTGGGATATAATTCCTGAGAGATTTGCTTCTCTGCCTCTTTTGTATAGTACTCTGGATCAGAGTAATTATTGTGATTAAGCCACCAACATGTGCTGCACAGGCATCTGCCAATCTTGAATAGATATTTCAAAGAAGGAACCATCTTTTTGGACGACATCAAGGTAACGTCTTCCAAATACTCTGTACCTTCAAATAAGTGACTCACCTGTACTGACCGCCTCTTTCTCTTTTCCCATTCCCTCTAGCAGAGAGTTCAACTGAGTAGAAAAATAGTTGAGAACAATATTTTAGAATAATTGGCATGTATAGAATCAGGAATAGGAATGGAAGAGATCCAGGCTAGATAAAGGGACCTACCCTAGTCCTAGAAAGAATGTGATGTTATTTATTGACTATTCCTCCTAAGTATCACTGATGAGGGAAGCGTGCTGGAAGTTAAAAGAAGGCAGTGAAGAAAAGCAACGAAACTAACACAAACCAAAACGCAGGTAGTGCAGTTAGAAACAAAGGAGCAGAGCCACTCCCTCCCCTTCAAACCCCATAGTACCTGGTGATTACCTGGGCTGACGTTCGGGATCACTCTAATGGTTATCCAGGCTTAAGTTAGGACCCTGCTAATGATCATCTGGGTTTGAATTCAGGAAGTCTTGCAAATTGCTGACATCAGATATAGGGAGAGAGAGAGACCGTGGGAGACACCTTGGATCCGTGGTGTCTGGCCATATAAATACTGGATGCCTGAGTTACTAGGGTCCCTTTTTTCCTTTTCACACTTGAGGCCTTTTCTTTTCCCCTTGCATTCATTTTCTTTCATCCTCCTTTCCTTCACCTTTCTCCTTGTTCCTGCTGCAGTCCCATGATCTTCAATAAATGTAGCTACATACTAAATACTACTAGGTGTATGCTTGGTAATTCTTTCCTTGTTGTACACAAGAACCTGGACTCTTTTTGGCCCACTCAACTGTAACACAAGTATTGAAACTACAATGGTTGTGATGCAAATTAAACTTATGTAAATGGGGAAACTTACTAGGAGTTCTTTAGAGCTCTCAGATAAATGTGCTTTTAAGCAACAATAGTCAATTTTCCAGGAAACATTTTTATGGCATATTTTATTGTAGACCTTTTGAAAGAAGCAATCAGAAATGTTTGTTGTGACAATGGACAATAAGCCTGCAACTTGAAGAAAGCTGGCAATTGAGAGGGAGCAGCTTGACCAAATATGAAGACGGTAAAAAGCATTCAGGCTGCTTGCTTTCACCGTCAGAGTGCCTCAAACATTCTAAAAGTACTGTCAGGACAGCTGTTCTTGACATTTAATTCACACTCCCAGAATGTGCCTGTCTTCAGAAATTTTGAAGGTTCAGATAGTTTTTGGAGTAAGGTTCAGGAAGTCTTTGGAGTAAGGTCAGTATAGAAATTTGAAAAGGGGTTTCCTGAATGATAAACAGGGCAGAGTCACTTCTATCTATCATTTGGGATTGCTGCAGATTATTTGCTCTTTTAAGAGACAGAGCAAAACTGATAAACTCTAGAGGTTGAAAAAATAAACATCAGAGGAAAATAAAGCACCTTGAATATCCTAAATCCCAACACTCACAGCTGCAGGAAAGGTGCTAAGGACTCTTGAAGCAACAGTCACAGCAGCGAAGAGATAAATATGGGACAAGTATTGGGCTGAGGGGGCAGGGCAACATAAAAGGAACCACACTGGCCGAGGAGATAGGAAGGGTGAAAAAGAGAAAGATTATCATAAATGAGTATAGACACATACATATGCAGTCTGTAGCTCTGCAGGTACACATCAAATTTGTCAACTTTCGAGCTTTGAAGCATGCATGTACCATACCTGAAGGATGTAATGCTGCTGATGTCCATCATAGCTGAGTATAAGATGATAACTATCAGTTATTACATGTATTTCCTTTTCTCTGTATAGGATTTTGAATTTTAAGGAATTACATTTGATTATCATATGGTTATTCTATTAAAATATTTATTTTTCCAACACAAAGTGTAATCAACAAAATTTACACATCGTTTATGATAAGCCCCCGAATTGTAAAGGATCTAAGATTACTCTTTTTGAAAGGTAACAAATCAGTCTGTCCCAGCTTTTTATATACATACAATGAGGGAAGGTGCAAAACCTCTGAAGTAAGAGAAACAGAGCATTGTAAAGGGAAAAATAACAGCCAAAGGATCACTTGATCTAAGTTTCTACAACGTAGTTACCATATGGTGATAAGATGAAGGCCAGATTTTACTGTGTATGTAGCAGGCTGCATTTCAGGAAAGGAACTCTCCAGTTACAAGATCCTCATCTAAACTGGGTGCTGACACATCTTTTGCGGCTTTCCCATGGAGAGTTATCCTGGAACATAAGCACATGTCTTTGGGTGGAGAAGAGGCTTCTTACCTCAATTACTGTGATGGTTAATCTTAGTTGTCAATTTGACTAAATTGAGAGATGCCTAGACTATTGGAAAAGCACTCTGGGTGTGTCTGTGAGGGTGTTTCTAGAGACAATTGGCGTATGGGCCAAGGAGCTGAGGTGGGGCAGATGTGTCCTAGCTTACCTGCCCTTACCATGTAACACAGCTGTCCACAGCTCCTAGGCTTA
Organism: Dinomys branickii; assembly: GCA_004027595.1. Taxonomy (NCBI): domain Eukaryota; kingdom Metazoa; phylum Chordata; class Mammalia; order Rodentia; family Dinomyidae; genus Dinomys; species Dinomys branickii. The sequence continues at coordinate 24,321 of PVLD010002534.1, forward strand.
ATGTTCCTTCTGATTCTACAATATACCAGTCCCTAGGTAGCTTCTTTAGTTCTCTTAATTCCTAGGCATCTGAGCTTTCCCTCTTCATGGCAAAACAGTGCCTTGTTGATCATCTTGCTACCATACGCTTCAGTTTTTACAGTAAGGTTCATACAAGGAATTTATCATAGTGTTAATAGCTTCAGGTGTTAATTGCCTTCAATATTTTCTTGACAATACACTTACATCTTGAAATGATTAATACTGACCTCTTTTGCACATAACACTGAAGACCACATTTTCTCAGACAATCTTACAATTTTCAGAGAGCAGTCAGGTTATATACACAGGGGCTTTTCTTCTTCTTAGCATATTTTGATATCACTCACTTGCAAGGTCTCCTGTAAATTCATTTTCTTATTCACCAATAGTTCACATCTCTCACAAGTTGGCTACCCGGGAAAACAGACTCTGAGCTGGAGTTTAGTGGTCAGGATAATGCCTGGGGAGTCAACATGACAGAAAGGGAAGGAGAACGCAGAAGAGACTACATGGAGAATATAAACGGTGAGCAGAGCAGAAGACAACCTCAACCAACCCTGCAGGAACTGTGGAGGGAGAGGGACTAGAAGAGCCCGTCAGAGTTGTTTTGAGTTGGCTTAAACTCACTGGACCTTTATACCCTTAACTGAAGTTCTTGGATATAGCCGCACCGGAAGGGGTGTGACCTGAGCAAGGCGCTCTTTCCGGCTGACACAATCCATGCAGCAGCTACCAGGTGGAGGCCCACAGCATTCCTGGCAGATGAGATAAAAGGGATGTGCATAGCACATTACAGTGTCTACCGCACTTCTCTTAGAATGAGTCCCTTTAATACTTTGTTCTGGAAACAATTCTCTGAAATGCTCCTTTTAAAGATCATTTTTCCTTTTCTTCTGGCTAGTCTTTAATCTATTTTTAGTTCCTAAGCCTACCATCATCCTTTATTCCTCCTCTTGCATACTTAAAAAGTCTGTAGAAGATATCTTTAATCTCACTTAGTTTTTTTCTTCCCTTACTACTCTGGACTCTGTTGACAGATTGTCTCTTGGATGTTGATTGTCTCTTTTGATTGTTTACTGTAGTATTTTATCTTTGTTTTCCTAGTAGGTACTTGGTGAAATTCTAGCAGTTAGCAATAGTTTTTGCCCTTTTAAGTCCTTGGCTTTGTGTTTTCTGTTGGGAGTTTTCTCTGTACCATATTTTAATATGTTCCCTCTTTCTGACACGTTGAAAGGACCAATCCTCACTGCCCTAGATCATGACTCTTGCGCCTTCAATTTCTGATCTGACAGGAAATTTCTTGTTTTCTGTTGCTAAGACTCTTATTTCAGAAAGTTTAATAAATAAATCAAATAAAAATCTCTACTTGAGTGTATTCAGGGATTCAGACAAGTCTGAGCTCATCCATGGAGCTGTAAGAAGTTTACTTGCTTGATATGAGGTAAAGGCTTTATCCTACAACCTGGAGCAAGGGAGACAGGGAACGGAAGGGATGGCTTCGCTCGTGTCTTCGTGTCCATTCACAGATGAGTCTCAGTGGGGAGGGTGGCTCGGCGGGAAGCTGAGACCTCTAATCCCAAGAGGACCCTGTGACGCAGGGACACAACTGGATCTATACTAGTGCCAAGGTGGCATATGCTACTAAGGGAAGGGATTAGGGCCTCCTTTCTTTCTTTCTTTCTTTCTTTCTTTCTTTCTTTCTTTCTTTCTTTCTTTCTTTCTTTCTTTCTTTCTCTCTCTCTCTCTCTCTCTCTCCCCCCCTCTATCCCCCCTCCCTCCCTCCCTCCCTCTCTCTCTCTCTCTCTCTCTCTCTCTCCCTCTCTCTCTCTCTCTCTCTCTTTGTTCTCCCAGAAATACACTCCAGTTCATGGAACACAAGGTCCATATTGCAACAAAAAATTGTGCCTGATAGTCCATTAGGCACCAAGAGGCAGTAACCTTGGTAGAGAAGCCTGACACAGAAGCAAAATGGGCCTAGAGGACTGAAAGGCTTAAGATGTTCATTGTGTGCTCTCCAAGCTCCCCATCCCCCATCCTCCCAAATGACCCTCAGACAGTTAGCAAAGTCCACTATCCTCACAAACACATACTAGAAGTGAGATTTATTTCTCCTTTGTTTGATGGTGTCGAAGTGAGGGGCACATTGCCTTTCTGCATCATCACAGAGTAGAATAAAGACCATTAGACAGCAGAAGCCAAGAACCAGGGTTGGCCTCACCAGTGTAGATCACCAGTGAAATACTAGGGAGGGCCTTATACCTTGCATGGATGGAGGGAGTTCTGATAGAATTATTTTTAAATTTTAAGAAGCTGAAGACCCAAAATGACATCTGTGCTATACAAAAATCCTCCTGCTGTTTGGTATTCTGCTGCCAACACTGTAAACTATGTCTTCCTGCAATTTATATATAGAAGTCCTAACACCTAGTACATTTGAATTGACCTTACTTGGAAATAGGGTTATTTCTGATAAAATTGGTGTGAGGTCATGCTGAAGTACAGCGGTCCCATAATCCAGTATATGGGGTGCCAGACAAAGGGGGGAGTCGGGGTGCATGCACCTGCACTCATGGAGAATGCCTTGTAAAGAGCCAAGAAGGAGAGGACATCCATCCATAGTTGAGAGATCTCCTTCCCCATGCACCTGGAAGGAGCTGACCCTGCCAATACTGGAATCTTAGACCTGTAGCTTCCCGATTTGTGAGACAATTTTTATTGTTTAAACCACCCACTTTGTGATGCTTTATGAGGACAGTCCTAGCAACCTAGTATGAACACTAAAATGAGCCTGGCTATTAACCACGTCACACTTTATCTTCTCATAGTCACTCTGATTTTTTTTTAAGCTAGATTGAAAAGTGTATCTTGAGCTTTGTGGTCTCAGCCTGCGTCTCTATGTATGTGCTACTTACTGTGCTTTATTCTTCGCTAGGTGACGTCTTGCTTTCTCCCAGCCTTTGTGACAGGCGTGTGACATTTAGGATTCTTGTGCATTCCCCTCTGCTCTTTCTTTCCCACCTTGACTCCTTGGGTTCTCAACTGCTTCATCTCTGATACTCTAATTTCCGTCTATAACATAAGCCCCTCGGGCACTCCTTTCTCTTTCAGATGAGCTCTACCCACCGCAGACTGAGAACTCTTATTTTCTTTTTATTTTTTTTTCCTCTACTACTGCTCCGAATGTCCTCACCTCGTGCCATTCTTCTTCTAGCAGGTGCAGTGCTGTTTTTTTTTTTAAGCCTACGTGCTTTTAGTTGCTTCTCTGTGGGTAAATATGGTGCTTGGTTATTTTTACTCTGCAATGACCTGATTGAAAAATTGTAAATAATCTACATCTCTTCTAAAACTCCCCTCGTAGGACTTTCTTACTTGGATTCTCTTTACTTTTATTCTCCCTTGTGAAGTATTGTTACCATATCTGATTGACCCGCCTGCGTGCCTTTTTTTTTTTTTTTTTTTTTTTTTTTTGTCCTAGCAATTCAGCACAAGGTTTTAGCACTGACCTATATCCCATGGCACTTTCTTAGTCTTCACTTTGTGACATGATCTTATGAAGGCTCTGAATCCCCCAGGCTGGAGTCAAACTTGTGACCTTTCTATCTCAGTCTCAGTGCTGGAATTACAGGCCTAGTTTATCTTCTTCCTTTTTCTTGATAATGTTTTCAGCATTTTGTATAGGAATGTCCTCTTTGTGTTTGTTTTGCTTTCTTGATACAGAGTTTCACTATGTAGCTCATGCTGTCCTTGAAGTCAGTAGGTAGCCCAGGCTGGCCTCAAATTCAAGACAATCTTCCAGCCTCAGCCACAGGAGTGTGGGGATTACAGGTGTGCACCACCACGCCAGGCTCAAAGGATATCTTTGTGATCAAAGCTTTTTATGAATATTTCTTGCACTGTGTTCCACAGTGAAAACAGACAAAACCTACTAAAACTACATTGTTTCAATTTTTCACTTTTTATTGACTAATATTGATTTAATGCCAGGCCAGACTGTCAAGAAAGTCATACTGATGAGGTATAAATGCCATGTGGTGAGAACAAAGTGTTGAGAGCTTATTCTTTTTCAGTATAATATAATAACATTCAGATCTTATTACTAAAGTTCTCTCTCTCTTCTCTCTCTCTCTCTCTCTCCCTTTCTCTTCCATCTTAGCAGATGCTGGGATTACAGGTGTGTGCACTGCACCCAGCAGCAGCGTCTCTCTTAATCTTTACACCATGAGAAGCTCATGATAACGTTTTGTTCTTTTTCTTTTTCATTTTCTTGAAGGATATTGAAATCAAGTAGAAAGTACAGCTTTTAAAATTTTTATATTTCAGAATACATTGAATTTCAGTGCTCTTAAACTTTTATGAAAGCATTGCATGCATCACTGCGAAAACCAAAAAGCCTTGAGAGGCTGTTAATAATTTAGTGTCTCAAGTTCATGTGGGACTGTTAATCCTACTTACCAAAGAAGAATTTATTATGACTCGTTATGATTAAGAGCTTGTAACTGTGGAGATGTAGAAGCGTGAATACATGCTATCGTAGACATATTGAGCACAAAAACCAAATATATCAGCTGAATAGGTTATGAATTTGAGCCCCTTATAAATACCCTTTGCATGTCTTCGTTTAAAAGGTAAAATCAAATCTTGACAAAAGAGAGGAATGTTGCTCAATTGTGCTTCTGAGACTATCTTGTGGGCCAATAGTAGCCACTATAACAACTTTAAGTAGTAATTGAACTACTTAAACCAAAAATGTAATTTTTGCAACACTCAGGAGTGTTTGCTTGCTTTTGTTTCTGTTTTGTTGTTGTTGAGGTCTTGCTGTGTGGTTCAGGCTGGCCTTAAACTCACAGCTATTCTCCTTCCTCAGCCTCCCAAGTGCTGGGATTATAGGTATATGCCACCATGCTGGGTATCAAGTGTTTATATTTTTAAAGAAATGATTACATCATTTCAGAAGCTTTTAGTAAAGAAAATTATAGAGTAAGAAAAACCCAGGCCCAGCCAGGCATTGTGGCGCACACCTACAATTTCAGCTACTTTGGAGGCTGAGGTAGGAAGATCTCAAATTTGAGGGCTACTTGGGCACCTTAGTGAGATCCTGTTTCAAAATAAACTAAAAAAAAAAAGGGTTTGGGATATAGTTTAGCAATAGAGTGCTTGCTTAGTATGTGTGCAGAACTGGGTGTAAGCCCCCCAAAACAAGGGGGAGAGGGGCCAATACTTTAGATGGATATAAACAAAGACCTTCAGTTGCCTTGGGCACACCGCTCTGCGGCTGGGAGAGGCTGCCCACCTCCTCAAACCTTGTTCACCACTGCACGGAGACAGGGTTGGTGCCCTCCCTGCTCTTCTCTGTGGCTCTTGACACCTTCCCCAGTCTTACTGAAAACTGTACTTCAAGGAAGCATGTGTCTTTTGGCTTCTATTTTCATTGTTATGACCTCCCTGTGAGTCACTTCTCACTTATTCATGAGCTTCCTGTTGGTCTAATAGGAGTTCTTTCACCCTAAGTCCTGCTATCATGTATAAGTGCATGCCCTGCCCTACATGCTGGGCCCCGTTTTCCTGACTTCCTTTCTCCAGTGACTTTCTCTTTCACTTCTACTCTTCCCTGCATGAGTCACATTCTGGACTTGAAAACTCCTGAGAAGTCTGTACATCTACATTGCAAATCTGACATCTCATTCTGATTACCACTTTCCATCTCTCCCAGTTTCTTATTCGATTACTTATACTATGATCATATTTCATATTCACGTGGGCATTGACTCTGTTAACACCTCTGGCTCCTCTCTGCTCATTAACCCATTTGGTATTTTACCTTCTTTTATATCTACTTTCAATTCTATGGTCCACCGCTTCAGCATTTCTCTTTCTAGGAACCCAAAGTCCCTCAGGCATCTACCTTTTGTCATGTTCATCAGAAAAAAATTCAAATTTAGTGCCCCATTTTTTCCACATCAATTCCCAGGTTCATGAGGAAAGGTTGAAGGAAATCTTGCAGTCAAACAGATAGCAACCACCACAAACTCATAATCAGACCACTTCAGTTGGGTTTTCAGTGGTTTTCGGGATTCCTTCAGTGTTACTCAGATTAACTTCTTTATCCTTCTTTGCAATGATTGCTTCAAACTGCCGCTCTTCTCAAATTTCTTATTCATTTTTCTCATCTCTTTTGGCGTGCTCTTGAGTAATATTGTCCTTACTTTACAAGGAAAATAAAAGCCATCTGGGGGATTGTTCTTAAGTTCTTTCCCTCTTTCCTCCTGCCTAAGTCCACTTCCTATATACGCTATGTTAACTTTCCATGGTAGCGATAAAACGCCTGAGAAACTAAACTTCAAAGAGGATAAGTTTACTGTGGCTCACACTTTGATTTCCGTCTACGGTTGTCTGGCTGTGTTGCTTTTAGGCCTGTGGTGAGGTAGAACGCCACGGCAGAGGGAGCATTGCTCACCTCATGGCAGTCGGGAAGAGGGGCAGACAAAGGAGGTGGCAGGAAAAGGAGAAGGAAGAGGAGAAAGAGGAGGAGGAGAATTAGGAAAAAGAAGAGGAGGAGATGTAATGGCAGTGTGATAGAGAGGAAGGGAAGAACGGAGCAGGGAAAAGACACACCCTTAAAGGCAATCCCTAATCACCTAATTCCTCCAAGGAGGCCCATTCTCCTGGTTGCTCACTGGGTTATTGTAAAAGACCATCTGGACAGCTTTCCTTGAAAGAAGAGCAGTTTTCTCCATTTTGCCTAAACGTGGCCTTGTTTCCGGGTGTTGATACGTGCAGAGCTGGCTAGGACTTTTCTTTATCACTCCAGTTGTCTTTAAGCAATGCAAATGGTCCTGCCAGGCCGTGATATGTAGTCTTCGAAGCAAGGTGACAGGCCAGTGTTACTCCTCCCCTGTAGCTCCCCAAAAAAGTATGTGAGCTGGGCAGGATGGAGAGCCATGCTCTTAGCTGTTATCTGAGATTGAACTTCAAGTAACAGGTTGTGACTTTCCAGGGCATAAACAATTACACATAGGAGCTGAGGCACTGACCCCAAAACAATAGATACTATCAAATTGTGTTATGCAGATTATTCCTTCAGCATATCCTTCTCTCTGCGTATTACAGAGGTGCCTTCAGACCACCTGCATAGCTCAGCTCACAGAACTACATAATTCTTGCCCTTCTCATAGTCACTCGTCCTTAAGCCACTCCCTTCTTTATAAATTAATAAAACCTGAGTTTGGCCCTGGGTCAAGGCCTTTGTTCTGGTTAGTAATTATCTTACCCGGACATAGGACCCCTTGGTTCCCCACAACTACAAATATGCCTGCGTGTCCTTATTATTGCCATGGGTTGCACTGGGAGTGGTAGTTTGGAATTAACTAGATAGGATTGCAATAACTTTTCCATGGGATTACAGATATAAACTTCCCAGATCTTGATGAGGAACAGGAAGGCTCTCTATAAATTCTGACCTCCTGAATGGATCAGTCCATCAAGGAGGTTAGAACCCGCCAGATCCAATCACCTGCTGAGACTGGACCTCTGAACACTGCAGCAATGAGGATCAAGCCTTCCACATATGAGGCTTTCAGGAACATTTCATATTTAACCTATAACACATGTTATTAGGGCCCCGTCTTATGCTGCTTTCAGAAGGTTGTTTTCAGTGATTCATGCTGCCTTTTGTACTTTCAACGTTTCCTTCTTTAACAGACCCCTCTGTACTCAGCACTAAGGCATGTTCAAGTATTGTCTATTAAATGTTCTGTGGCCTATCCCAGCTTTTCTACTTCTTCTGACTTTTCTCGCTAGTACCGACCTTTGCTATCCTTCTCCCTTCACAGCCATGGTCTGGAAAGCTTTTCTGCGCTTACCTACTCCATGTGTGCATCTTTTACCCCCTTCGTAAACACACTCCGACTCTGTTTTTCTGTGGAGATAATCACTAGATAGGGTCCAAAAAGGTTCTGGAAGTGGAGACAAGGAACCTAAACCCCACCCCACCCATGGAATAATTGACAGGTTCACTCACTCTCATCATAAAAATCATTTTCAGCACAAGTCAGTGAGAAGCAATAAGGGATTTATTAGGCATAATTTTAAAAGTATACACTCAGAGAATAGAGAGCAGGTGAGAGAGAGAGAGAGAGAGAGAGAGAGAGAGAGAGAGAGAGAGAGAGAGAGAAAGAGAGAGAGAGAGGCATGTGATTTCCTGGGGCTGGGAACATTTTCTGTTTCTCTTGAGGTTGTGGAAATCTATGGATAGAAGACCCAGCCCTTGGAGGAGAGTGACCTACTTTATAGGGGAAAGGTGGGAGTCCAGTTTTATTTTGTTTTTTTTAAAGATGAATAACGTGAGGATCCTTTGAATTTTCTCAACCTGTTCCTTTATCTCAAGATCAGGTTTTCACTCTTTTTTTTTCTCAGCTGAGCTCATTTATGGACTTACAGTATCCATAAGGAATTTTGGGCGTGATGGGTCTGGACGAAATGGAGCGTAAATTAACCAACGGCATCCTGACTTGGATAACCCTGGGTAATTTGACTGTCTAGGAAGCTGCGGTCCTTTTTAAAGTACAATTTTTAAACTATGCTTTTCTCTGCCTCCTTTCCGCCTATTTTTATTCCTTCTGTTCTACTTCATTCGCTGCCCCACAGACTCTGTCCTCTTATCCTTAAGGGATTTAGAGAGGGTGAAGCTCTGTGTTCGTCTATCTGCTTCTGGCCGAGGAGGAGTGTTGACACTGCCTAGCCAGGGATCAAAAAAATCCCAGCCTGACTGATCATAGGAGACCAAGGAATATGTACTGTTGTTGCTGGATTGACCATCGTCCTTTCATAGTTTAAAAAAGAATATAAGAACTCTAGTGGTCTGGGGATACAGTTCAGCCATATAAGTACCTGCCTGGCAAGTGCAAGGTCCTGAGTTTGAGTCCCAGTACCCACCTACACACACACACACACACACACACACACACACACACACACACACACAATATCACAAAAATGAAAACAAGAACATTAGCAATTCATTGATACTTATTTTATAACCGTATTAAATAAGAAAAGGCCAAGTATTAAAAGTAGAATCTTGGTGAATAGTGGCTTTAAAAAGTTGTAGAAGTCAGGCCAAATTAGGTCGCATTTGGCATAATATGGCCGGGGCTCTGTAAAAACCTGCAATTCTATGTCTTCCCCTTGTTTTTGTGATGCCCCCAGCCCTCTCTGCGATGATTCACTTTCTCCCAGGTGCTGCGGTGCTTCCCAGCAGGGCAGGGTTATTGCCACATGGCCTGATTTTGTGTTCTCCATGTTCCTTCTGTGCATCTTGTTCTGTTTCCGCTCTCGGCATGACAAATGCCGACTCAGCGGGCCACCTCTGAAAAGGTGGGCTGCTTTAACCCTGACAGCAGGACTTCTGAACAGGCTACACTCCAAACTTGGTGCTGAAGATCTTGCCCTTCCATCTGCTTTAGGGAACAAATGTGCAAATTAAAACCTGACCTTCAATTCGTAAGTGGCATTTTGAGAGTAAACAAAATGACTAGGTATTTTTGCAGCATATTAACTCTCTCAGTAACGCCACTTCATGCACTCTAACAATTTATTTAATGAGATTTTACAATCCAGCCCTGTACTTTCATCCCATTTATCTTGCACATACATTGTGAAAAAAAAAATCCACCTTGGCTAATTCAAAATTGTACCTTAATACCTGTTTATGTCCATTATTTCTAGTTCCTTTCTCTTTGTAAAAATTCATTTTCAGCCCTTGAACTGACTTATCTGTTCTTGTTATTCTTGCCCTAGGAATTTACATTCCTTTCTGGAGGCATTTTTCTTCTCACTTGTGTTTGTGCTGCTTTTCTCTGGACTGGGTAAATTGTTTCTTCTCTAACTTGCCCGTCTGCTGAGCCTCCGTTGGTATAGATTCTACTTACTGCAGCTTCCTCTGCATTCCGTTCATTCCCTTTAACAAAGAGGATCCTGAGAGACTCTGTGCTAAATGCATTTGATTTTCCTTCCAAAGCTTTTTTGAAAAAAAAAATGTTTTAGTGATTAACAGTGAGATGAAGTTTTGTGTGTGAGCAAATTTGGGCTGTTTGCTGTAATGAAGGACAATGAGCTGTCATAGTGTTATTTTTAGAACAGGTCAGCCCAACATGCCAAATGAGAATCTACATGTTCCAGCATTTGTAGGGAAATGTTTTTTTCTAAAGAAGGATTTTGCTTCTTATTTTAGTATGTAGGTGACTTTGTGATTAAATTACTGTGGAGATTTCAAAACTACTGTCTGATCACCTAGATGTTGAAAGTCCCAGTGTGACCTCATCTATTGTTAGGCAGGTAGCTGGCCAAAGGGGAGGCATCCGAAATAGCATACATTTCCAGTGAAGTAAAGAAACAAAGATGTTAATGTATAATACGTCTATACTCATTTGTTAGGTCTCAGACCTAAAGCATTTCTGCAGAGTACAATGACATTTTAAGGTTATATATTATGCACAGTCCTTTGGATAGCTGTTTATCTATTTCCAGAATAAGATATACAGTCCAATGATATCAGAAAAGGATATGTTTTTTTAAAGACCCCACTACCTTAAGTTAGGATCTGGTTTAAATTATCTTTGGTAAGTTCCTTAACGATTAAAGCTCCTGAGGAAACACTGACCATCTAATAGTATTACCAGGTATAGGGTCCTGAGGACTCCTTCTAGAGATTCTTTCTAAGTTCTTCTTGTCCAGAACAAAGTTTTGGACTAGGTAAGCACAAAAGTTAGCAAGGTTTTACATTTATTAAAGGAAGAAAAGAAACATGCTCCAAAAAGTGAGTGCAGGCCAATTAAAAGTAGGAAAAGAAGTTCACTCTACAGTGTGAGTGCAGCTACTGTGGAAGAGAGAGCACCATGGCCAAGAGCACAATGGCTGCAGTCTTTTGTGTCTCTTATTCCTCAATCTGACGTCAAGTCTAGGCCATGTGGTGAGAAACTTGCTTGAGTTCTCATGAGAAGAATTGAAGCTACTGTTCTCTGATTGGTCCCAGGTTCAGGGCTTTTGGAATTGTTCTGCACAAGTGTCCTGGATTGGCAGGTCATGTCTACTTGCCCGGCCAGTTGGCCACACCCTAACCTCATGCCTCAAAAACAGGAAAACATTTTGTAATTCCAAAATAACTTCTAAGTAAAATATCAATAAGCATCATAATCACCAGGACTGATTACAAGTTACTCTCAGGAGTTACTCCAAGGAGTAATTTGTTTCCATAAAAAGGTATTCAAACTCAGTGCAGGTGCCTTCATGGCACTGCCCACTTTCTCACTTGAGGACATTACTCTCTCTATGTATATACTTTACAGTAAACTCTAGGTACCTATACTTCTGCATGGCTGTCTATGTGTCTTGGTTGATTTATTTCATCAAGATCACAAAGAATGGAGGAACTAGTAAGCGAGAACCAGTTGTTTGTTGCATCAGGACCCAGCTTCCCAGTGAGACCGTGACCAGTGTACTGATGGTTCTCCTCTGTGAATAATCTGTGACTTTCTTCAAACAACCTCGTGTTGATTTGTGTGTGACAAGTGAAAACTATTTGCCTTTTCCTTTTCTTACTGATTAAAATATTCTTTCCATGTTCTTACTCATACTGTCATTTCCACTGATAAGAGGATTATCTCTTTTTTTTTTTTTTTGAGACAGGGTCTCGCTATTCAGTTCACGCTGGCCTTGAGCTCACTTTGTAGCCCAGGCTGGCCTTGAACTTGCAAGGATCCTTCTGCCTCAGCCTCCCTGGTGCTGGGATTACAGGTGTGTGCCATCAAGTAAGCTCGATATGAGGATTATCTCGAGAGTATTTTGCAACTTCTTGCAACAAGGAGAACATGTAGTTGATTGGTAGCTATTTTGCTACTTTGTGATACATGAAATACTCTGGAGATTGTCTTGAGTTGCTGAATGTGTTGTTATCCTGGTTGTATAAGTGCTCAGCCTTGAGCCGCCCACTATTTTAGCCAGAAGATTGACCTACTGAATTGACAACTTCTTTGAAGGTAATTGGAATCAGGATATCAGTTCTCTTGTTCTGCTATTTCTTTCATTTTTTGCTTTGGCGGTTTTAGGGTTCAAACCTCGAACCTCACACAAGCTAGGAAAGCATTTTATCCATGAGCTATATCCTGCTCCAAGGAGTTTTCAATTATTGTGTGAAATTATGCTCTTACTCATTAAATACACCCATCACATAGCTTTTTAATAATTATTTTTTTGGCAGTACTGGGGATCGAACTCAGCATCCTGCACTTGCTAGGCAGGCGCTTATTTCACTGAGCTATATCCCCAGCCCCACATAGCTTTTTTTTTTTTTTTTTTTGCGGTACTGGGGATCGAACTCAGGACCCTGCGCTTGCTAGGCAAGTGCTTATTCCACTGAGCTATATCCCCAGCCCCCCCACATAGCTTTTTAAATTGTACTGTGAGCTACCACTTACAAATGCACAATTACGTATTTTTACAGAATTATAAATTATAATTAGTTCCTTTCTCCTTTCAACTCCACTGGTCCTATAGATGTAACTAACATGCAATATTAACCGTTAGATATTCTTTAGAATGTATAACCATAAGCATTGGAACATTTCATTTGATTTTAATGATGTTAGAGTTACAGAAAAACTGCAAAATTTTTACTCATTAATCTATTCAGAAACTGCATATTTTACATCTCTCAGGAAAATTAATTAAATATTCAGTTATTTTAAAACAAAGTTATTGAGGGGAAATTATGATGTATATTTGCGCTGTAAGAGACACTCTAAAACTTTGATCTAGAATACATCATGTAGGAGGAGGTGTAATAAGCAGTCTCTCACCTTCAGGTTTTTGAGCTTCCCCAGATGTCTCCTGTGCTCATTTTTCCCCCTTGTAACTACGTCAGTCCTTGGGAAAAGATGATCAGGCAGAGAAAACCTAGAGTTGTGGGCAGCATGATGATGTTGTTAGGGTGTAGAGACTACTGATGAGACCTAGACTCCTTAAAATGTTGCTTCATGACCTCTGTCTATGGCTTTTCACACTATCAAAGTTCAGATTGACTAAAAGGATATGCTGGTAAAGGGTAATAATTTGTGGAAAGAGAAGAGTCTTGGTAACTTATTAGACTAGACTAGTCAATTTTTCTATAGAAAAATTATTTCTGTAGAAATACTTAGAACTGGACATTAGCAAGATGGCAGAATAGAAGTTTCCAATAACAGAAACATCAGTTTAAACATCTGCTTACCAATGAAATGGGCTAAGGAGATAAGGTGAGCAATTACAGCAACTCGATACAGCTTGGCAGTGTGGAAAGAGATCCCTTCTGTGTGGAGAAGGAGGCGGAAATGAAGAGTGGACTTCGCCTTGGATCCTAATCCTAGGCCTGTTAAACTTAAACTAGCACTGATCAGATCCCTGTGGGCCAGCCTCCAGTATAGTCCTTGTGGACTGAGTCTCTAGGCTACAAGTCAGGCCTGTGGACTTAGTCTTCAGGTCTGCTCTGGTGACAAGCCACCTACAGCAGATCTACACTTTAGCCCACCTTCACCATGACTCAATCTCTAGAATGCCCCCGGGAACCCCCTGCTTTTGGACAGCACTCTCCATCAGGTTGACCCTTGTGACCCCAGGATTCAATGCCATTCCTATGCTAAGCTCACCCTCAGTGGCCTGAGGCCAGCACCCATGGATCCTGCTGCCAGGCTAACCCCTGTGGATGTAGGCTCCAGGCCTTCTAGCACTAAACTAGACACTGTGAACCCCAGGCACCAAGCTGATCCAAGGTTCCAGATTATCCCAGAGCCAATATAGTCCACACAACTCCAGACTTCAGAACCATCCCAGTGCTAAGTTCATACCCCTTGTCTCGGAATCCAGGCCTTCCCAGTACCGGGCCAGTCCTAGTGACTCTGCCCTCTAGGCTGGCTCCTGTGGCCTCATGCCCCAGCTCATCTGGAATTCCACCTTATCATAGTAGATACCAGTCATGATCTGACCCCTTAGGCCCAGACTCCAGGATCACTCCTGTGAACTAAGATTCTAGAACATCCTCTGTATTCCTAAGAACCAGCCTAGCTTTCACGGACCTAATCCCCGTATTAGTACTTGCATAAAAAGATCTAACTGACTTCCATGGACCAAACTCCAGGCAAGCCCCTAAAGATAAAACCTTTATGGTACTAGACCAGTGCTCAGGATCCCAGGCTCCAACCAGCTTTTATGGACCCAGGCTTTATGCTGGTTGCACCATACCAGTCCTGGCTCTAGACTGATTCCTGTAACCTCTAGCTCCAGGGGTGAGCAGGGTATGGACCTGGTCCAGTAGACCTAGAATTCAGATCCATCTCCACAGATCCTAGTGCCAGGCTATCATCTGTTGACTAAGGCTCCAGGACCACACTTACAGATCTAGGTTCCATGTCAGTCCCTATGAACCCAAAACCCTAACCCACAGCCATGGACTGAATCTTTAGACCTGTCTGAACACTAAGCCAGCCTCTATGGATTTAAATTTCAGGCTATTCCTGTGAAGTATAGGCTCCAGACCCTGCTTAACAGTCTTGGACTCAAACTTCAATTCTGTGAATACAAGAGACAAGTCTATTTACCTGCTGATCTAGGCATAAGTAAACCTGTTTGATGACTCCAGCAGAAAGCTGACCTACCAGATAAACTTCTTAGCATTTGTAGATGGTATGACTGTTGAACAGCTTTCATAGGCAAAACTAGTCTGTAAATTCTGCAAAGTCTGAAATAATCCCCTACTTCAAATGTGTATATATCAAGGTACATATATGATATCAAGAAGAATTTGAGAAACATGTATGATACCACTGCAGGAACAAAATATAGTAAACAACCATAAAGAAATGAAAATTTATAAATTGCCTAACAAATAATTCAAAATAGTAGTCCTAAGGCATCTCAATAAACCTCAAGAAAAACAATAAAGTCAGAAAAATGATGATCAAAACCAGAAATTTTGGGGCTGGGGATATAGCTCAGTGGAATAAGTGCTTGCCTAGCAAGCGCAGTGTCCTGAGTTCGATCCCCAGTACTGCAAAAAAAAAAAAAAAAAAAAAAAACAGAAATTTAACAGAGACGTTGAGTGTGTGTATATCCTAGAAATTCTAGAGCTGAAAAATACAATGAATGACATGAAAAATTTAACAGAATCTACAACAGTGTAATTAACAAAGCAGAAGGCAAAATAAATCTATGAAATATGTATGGATTTTGAAATCTGTGTGCCTCCCCCAAAGTCTCATGCATTCGGATGTGGGGTTTTTGGAAGGGCTTTAGATCACGGGGCTCTAAACTCACCAGCTGATGAGTTCATAGCTGAATGTGCTATTGTGAAGCGGGATGCAGTTGGAACACGTGGGTCAATGGGACCACTTCCGAGGGTGTAGCTCATGCTCTGGCTAATTTGTGTTTCTGTTTCTGGTCACTGTGAGGAAAGTGGCTTTGCTTAACCATGCCCTTCTGCCATCATGCCCTGCCTCACCTTACACCACAGCAATGAAACCAGCACCTCTAGACTAAAGGCTCTGAACCCATGATCCAAAAGAAAATTGTTTCCCTTTACTTTGTGGCTGTCAGGTAGTTTGTTGCAGCAATAGGAAAGATGACTTTTCCAAACACTAAGACAGTTTATTTAAAAATAAAACAGAGGGGAAGAAGAATGCGGAAGGAAGAATGTCTTGAGGATTCAAGATGCACTATCAAAAAGGCAAGTTTTGAGCTATAGGATTTTGAGGAGAGTGAGTCCAAGGGCCATGAAATATATTTAAATAAATAATAGCAGAACATATTCATAAATTTTGAAAAACAGATAAATATCCAGTTACAGAAAAGCTAAAATTCTCCAATCAGATTCAATCCAATAAGACTACACCAAGATATATTTTAATAAAACTGTCAAAAATGAAAGACAACAAGATGATGGTACAAGCAGCAAAAGAAGTAAATAACACATGAGTTTCAGTAAAGCTACAGTTGAGCTCTCAGCAGAAATCTTACAGTCCAAGGGAGAGTGGGATGATACATTCAATGTGCTAAAAGAAGGAAATTGCTAAGCAGAAATACTGTAACCAAAATCTCTTCTTCAGATATGAAGAAGAAATAGACTTTCTTAGACAAGAAACTGAGGGAGTTCATTACCATCAGACCTGTCTTACAAGAAAGACTCCACAGAGGGAGTTCTTCAAACCAAAAACAAAGAGTGCTGGGTAGTAACATGACAACATGTGAAAGTAAAAAACTCACTAGTAAGAGTAGGCAAGTAGTCAAATTTGAAATACCCCAATACCATAATTATAGTGTGTAAATCATTTGTATCTGATATGAAGGTTAAAAGATTCAACAAAAGAAAAATTCAACTGTATTTTCTAATTCTTTAAAAAATGTTAATAGTGCATGTTTGCAGTATATAATTATTACATTCATCATGGGGAGTTGCATGTGCATAAAAGATCTTAATTCTTTTTACCTCTCCTTCGGCTACCCTCCTCCCTCCCATTTCTTGGTTTCCTTCTTCTTTGAAAAATATCTCCTCTATTTTTGAATCTCTGTTTTTTATTATGCTCTTTATTTATACTTTGTATTTTTCATATAAGGTATAGAAAGCCCTTCTAGACCTTATTGTGATGCAGGAAAATCTACATTTTTAACCTCAAGGGAAAGCTATTGGAATTCTAGAGAGTTAATTCCAATCTACCACTTCCAGTGCAAACCATGGTGAGAATAAAGACACTAAGGCATATTTGTAGTTGTGGGGAGTCAAGGAGGTCCCAAGTCCAGTTAGTACGATGGATAACCAGAACAAAGGCCTAGGTCCAAGGCTGAACCTACCTTTATTAATTTGTGAAGAGGGAATGGCTCAGGGATGAGTGACTATAGTTGTGGTAGGGTATATGTGAGTGGTATGAGCTGGGCTAGGTAAGAGGCTTGAAGTCACCTCCAAAGTATTTTGAGGGAAGGAGTAATCTGCATAACACAATTTGAGGCAGTATCTTATATTTTGGGGTCAGTGCTTCAGCTTTGATGTGTAGTTTTTTATGCCCTGAGATGTCATGGCCTCTTTCTTGAGGCTCAATCTCAGCCAACAGTGTGACTGTCTCAGTTGGCTCACACATACTTCTTGGGAGCTACTTTCTGGGTGTGTGTAGGGGTGTCTTACACTCCTTTACAGGTAGGGCAACAGTGACCTGTCAACTTGCTTCAAAGACTACACATTAGCACCCATTTGCATTGCTTTAAGCCAATTGAGAGGATAAGGAAATGTCCTAGACAGCTCTGTACATATCAGTACATGGAAATAGGGCCAGATTTAGCCAGAGAGGAGATAATTGCTCTTCTTTCATGGAGAGTTATCCAG
Organism: Dinomys branickii; assembly: GCA_004027595.1. Taxonomy (NCBI): domain Eukaryota; kingdom Metazoa; phylum Chordata; class Mammalia; order Rodentia; family Dinomyidae; genus Dinomys; species Dinomys branickii. Next base: position 41,737 of record PVLD010002534.1, read on the forward strand.
GTGGTTCTCAACATAAGAGAAACAATATAATATTTAAGCTTGTGTATTTGATTTATTTCACTTAATATTGTTGTCTCAAGGTGCATCCATTTTCCTATGAATAGCTCAAATTTATCCTTCTTTAGAGCAGAGTAGTAATCTATTTTGCATAAATACCACACTTTTGTTTAATCTGTTCACCTGTTGATAAACATATAAGCTGCTTCCAAGATTTATGCTATAAATATGGGCATGCATGTATTACTACAATATGATGTCTTTTACTCTTTGAGGAAGATATCTAGAAGGGGCGTAGCTGGATCAAATGGAATTTCTATGCTTAGGTTCTGAAGGATCTCTATACCAAATTCTACAGTGGATATACTAATTTACATTTCCACTGTTAAAATAATAGCTCCAATAATTGTTTAGAGATATACCATATACAAAGATGTAAATTGTAAAATAAATATCTGAAATGTTGGTAGGTAGAGTGGATTAAATATGTAGTGTATTTTGTGTGATCAAAGTTATTAGCCAGGCATGGTGGCACTTGACTGTAATCCGAGCACCGAGGGAGGGAGAGGCAGGAGGATCACAAATTTGTCTTCCGTCTGGGCAACTTAGAGAGATCTTGTCTAAAAAAAAAAGAAAGACAAAGAGCTAGGGAAATAGCTCAGTGGTAGAGTGAACATGGCACCAAAAAAAAATGTTATATTAGCTTAAAATAACCTTAATATAAGAAGTGTTATGTAAGCCTCATGGTAACCAGAAAAGCTTAGAATTTTGTCATCTTCATGTTTTCCATACACTGGTATTATTTTCCCCTTGGCAATTCATTAAAGAATGAATGTATATATGTGTCTATGAGTTGGGTTTATAATGCGTACTTTCCGTGGTAACAGCATAAATATATATTGTTAATGCTTTCATTGACTACTAGTTTATGATTTCTTATAGTCAAGAAGACCCATGCTTGATTGCATTTCCTTACTCAAACACTTTAGCTGTTAACTAAAAATATACATTGGTAACAATAGTAGTTTGCATTTGGATGTATTTCTGTCGTGTCAGATCCTGAACTAACTGCTTCAATTACTGGCTTCATTCTTACAACTTTCTAAATCCCATTTTACAGCTGAGAAAATGTACAGGCTCATGGGGGTTCTCTAGAACTATTTTAATGGGGGAGAAATGCTTTGAGCTTCACTTAGTGTTCTAAAGACAATACTTGCTTGAGCCAGAAGGGAGTGTAGTGCAAATCTATTCCTGTTCCATTTGGTCTTGAGAGAGTAATCCCAGGGAAAGGAATGCTGAGCAGAAGCATCTGCTATCTATTAAAGTGACAAGATGCAGGGATTTACACATCATGAGCAATGGCTAATAGGCTTGCCCATGACTGGATTCCTGAGAATCTCCAATCGTATCTCCCACAACTTTGCATCTTACCAAGAACTTATTAGGAATAATTAAGTGGATTAGAAAACTAATGCATTCTTAGTTATTTGTTGATTGTGATATGTTCCCTATCATCAAAAGCAGTTGGATTTATTGACAGACATACTGAAGATGTGTTCCAGCTGGAACATAACATCTTGGAAAGTACAATATAGAGGCTGATATAACTATTTTTTTGGGCCAGTTTATGAAGTGTGATTAAAAAAATATGGTGTGTGCTTAAATTTTAAAAAACTATTGCAGTAAAAGACAAATTGCCATTGGTCCCCTTCAAAATATTCTTACTTCAAACACACTTATCCCATTGTTCCTTCTACTTTCTGAAGCAGTTCTGGAAGTTCTTTTTCATGACTGTCTTCAGTTACACTGTTTTGGTTGCCTCTGTTTCTTGAACTGATTCAAAATATTTACCTTTTATATTCATTTGGACTTTGGGGAAGAGTCAGAAGTCGTGTAGTGCCAGATCTGGTGAATAAAGTGCATGAGGACACACTGTAATATTTTTGTGAGACTGCTTTTCCACTGAATAGCACATGGCAGCAGCATGTATCATATTTTTAACTCACACCTCATACGGACAGGAAAGAGAACTTTTAGAATTGCTTCAGAAAGTGGCAAAAACAGTGGAAATGAGGAGGAGTATTTTGACAGGGATTAATATGTCTTTTACTGTGATAAAAATTTTAAAATTTACACACTACATTTTTTGATCACCCCTTGTTTTTATGGTTAGAATACATATATCTTGGAAGCAAGAAATATAATTAATAATACCTAGTGACCCATTTAGAATTTTTGTTTCTGTTCTTATGACCTTGGGTGCTCCTGGTGAGAATTAAATGTACAAGGGATGACTATAACTGGCAGGAAACAAAACAAAAGCTCCACTGAGTTGGAAAGGGAGGCTACGACCTGGAGAGGTTTTCTGCCCCATGCTGATGAAATAGAGAACTGTGGTGTTGACTGTAGTAATTGATTATGAGCATCATGACAAGAATGGATTGTTGCTATAATATTTGGGGTATATGCTTTTCTATTGTGGCTATAGATGATATTGAATGGAAGATTACTGCGAGTCCACACAGGTAGGAGGCCCAAGGACTTACATGCTTTAGGAATACATGTTTGGATGACCTTGTCAGAAACAAAAACTGCTGAGCAACAAATGGGCTACAGAAAAGCCATGGCCTAATGATGTTATAGGTATAATAACCATGGATTTTCCTCTCATACCTGTATTTTCATCTTGCTGTGAAATGTGGATGTGACATCTTGTACTGTCTGTCCGCTCACTCTCTGAATGCTGAACCTGATAGATTTGGGTTAGATAGATTTACTTGCATGTTAACTAGTTTTGTCCTTTCTTTTAAAAATTGTTTTCTTTTCCCATAATCTTTTTTTATTTTAAAGAGGGTCATAATAAAATTTTAAAAGAACAATAGCAAAATACAGACAACATAGACAAAAACAAAACAAAGCAAAAACAATAAAATGATGCAGAGTTTCAGAACAAAATGGTAGGAATTAACAGTGGTTGTTATGTTACATATTGTTGTCTTCAACGAAGTTGCTTAGATTACCGATGTAAGAATGCAAGATCGATCAAATCAATTAAAGAGAACAAAAAATAAAAACAAACAAAAAACATTAGAAACGATCTTTCAAGCACAGTAGGAGCAAAGTTATTCGTGTTAAAATTTGGCCCATTGGTTCCTGGAAGTTGCGACAAGACTGTAACAGAACCCACAGGGCTTAACATCATCCTGATGGCCTGTGGGAGTTGGTGCCTGAACTGATGTCTTCCTTTTGGGAGAATGCCAGTGCATTTTTTATGGTACAAATGTACCTGCATTTTGTTAGGTGGGAAATTTTGAAAGAAAGTTTAACCAGTGGAAGAAGAATGCCGCAAAATGAAGCAGGCAGAAAGGTGGGCTGAAATAGACAGTTGGCCTTTTTCTGGCCTCCTTGCCTGCAGACCACTTTTGAATCTGGCAAGATTCCTCTATTTTCTGAACTGATTCAAAACATTTATCTTTTGTAGTCATTTGGACTTTGGGGAAGAGTCAGAAGTCATACAGTGCCAAATCTGGCACTATATGAACTATCACGGGAGACTGAGTCTCACCTTCCACTAGAGGAGATGAAGTGCCTCTGATATCCCTTCCTGCTTCCTTTGGCAGCTACGGTATGGACATGGGGCCTAGGCTTGTCCATTCAAGTGTTCCCAGTGGAGAATTAGAGTCTTATATATGAGAGAAATAAGACGCATAGATCTTTTATAAGTTGCCTGCCAATGACAAACAACCAGAGTGGGTGGAGGCAGCTTCTTGTGTCCAGTGGCCGCAGGGTCTGAAAGTGTGGGGTCCGGCAGCAGTGGTGGCAGCAATCATGCAGTGATCTCCTACCAGGACATAACTTTGCTCGTGGCTTGCGTGATTCCTTTCTTATTTCTCTTCCATTTTCTCATTTGGTTCTACTGTCAATGCCCTGAACTCCGTAACAGTCTTCCAAGAAATTCCTTTTCTGTCTAACTTCCCAGTGTAGTTCTTATAACTAAAAGCACTGACTGCTTGAGTGCTGTATTTTTACTTCATTTTCATCTGAGAATTTGGGTCACTGAAACGTTATGTTACCAGGCCAAGAGTCACACTTTAAATATCAGAGCTGAAATCTGGTCCCAGGTCTGCTTGATGCCAGGCTTTGTATCCTGAGCCACCGACCTGTCTAGTACCAATAGTCTAAAAAGAGGATATTACAAAGAGTAGCTTCCTGTGGTTTTTAGGTAATTGTTTCTTCGTTTAAGGACACAAAGAATTCATGTGGTAGGTTGTCACCGGCTGTTGAGGATATTGCCAGGAAAAATCAAGTCATCCCCAAGAACAGGCCAATGCCTGTACAACCGCTTTCACCAGAACATTTGCAGAAGTTTGTTGTTTGCTAATGGATCTGTTATTTTCCTGAAGAGTCTGGACTGGGTGGTGCTTCCTGCCGTTTGCCTGCTTGCCAATGATCTGCTCTTCCCACAGTCCTATTTCTTCGCTCACTTTCTCTAAAACTAACTTCCCGCCTTGATTTTCACCATAGACTTTTCCTTCTCTGAGAGGAATTTTAGACAATTATTTTCTCCAGAAAATAAAAAGCAGTCCTCGCAAGAAGCACTTTTTCCTATGAAAAGGACTAGAAACATGTTTATCTGGGTTCTGTTAAAGCCTGACCTTCCAAGCTGTCCTGAGATGGTTCTCATGTGGTTCGCCCTGAGCAAGAGACAGCTCACTATCCGGCAGTTCTTCTCACAGATACTTAGTTCCCATTTCTTAGTACTTATTTCTAGCCCAATTTATTCCTTCTATTAATTCAGTAATGACTCTGGCTGTTGTTCACTATGAATCCTGTCTGATGACAGTAACCATGCCTTTGGCTGTTGTCAGCAGAGCTGGGACATTTTAGAATCTTTTCATCATTTCTTTTCATATGTCAGCCCCTTTGCCCCTTCAGTCAGGTTCATGCTGGCCTCTCACCTTCTTCAGCTTTATCCCAGCTGGAAATACGATTAGAATATAGATTTTTCCTGCTCTTGGCAAGGATTTTACAATGGGCTGGAAAAAGAAGCTGTAAGAGTTTTTTTCCTTTTAAGAAGATCCAAGTTGCGCGGCATTACTCCCGCACCAATATTCGTCTGTCTTTAAAATCCTTTTTATGCAAAGTTAACTTCTGATAATGGGAAGTTAATTGCAAGGCTTTGATAGAACATTTGGAGGGAGTTTATTTTTATGCTACTCTTTCCTTTAGGCTGTAAATCTCAAAAGAGGAAGTAGAACCAGAGTTTTCCGTTATCTTACTGTACTTCAGGCAGTGTTATTTATCTTAAAACGCAGGGCAGAGTGCCTTAAATGTATCTGCAGTGGCTTACTGTCCTTTTAATAACTATCATTCTTTTGGAAAAGGTAACTTTCTTGACAGGATAGTTTCTGTGATCCTAGTAATGCCAATCTTCTCTAGGATCTAATGGTAATATTTGCAACTGTCTTGTTATCCAGCAGCACCCTTTGTTTCACTTTAGCACAGCCACAGAGGAGTGTTTACCAAGCACTGCACAGTTTAACTCCCTATAAAGATTAGACCCAGGCTATTTAATTACTGCATTGGTTAAAATTGACAATTGAGATAATAGTTTTCACTTTGCAATGGCTAGTACAAGTGGCACATTTCCTGCTATGGTTGAAACGTACCAGACAGCTGTTATATATGTCTCTTTTAAAGAGAAATTTGAAGCCAGCGAAGGTAAAATGGAAGCCTACTTGGTAGAGGAATTGCCTCCTACTTAATATTACCATTAAGAGTTGAATTTGGCTTCGTCCTTCTTCATATTGGATAACTAAGAGTTGAATTTGACATTCTCAAAATCATTGCCTGAGTAGGTAGGAATTTATTCTTCCCTGGTTTGTTTTTCATTATCATATTGGAAGAGAACCAGTGTAATCTGAGTGGGTTGTGCAGTGCTTCCTCTGGACTTTCATTGCTTAGGGAAGCACTGAGCCTTACCATTAGCCCTGTTTTCTGCCATAAGAGCTCAGAGGTCCTGAGAGACAGATGGGGAAAGGCTGGTAACTAAATTCACCAGGAACTCTCTAAGGCATCTGTTCTTGGTCTTTTCCCATTGTAACGATGTTGAGTGGTGCTGTGGTTTGGACCTGTTTTGTCTCTCAAAGGTTCATGTGCTTGATGCTTGGTTCCTAAAGTAATGATACTGGAAAGTGGAGGGATCTAACAGATAGGCCCTTCTCAGAGGAGACTGGGCCATGGCTGCTCTTGTGAAGGAATTAATGCTGGTCTCACAGAAATCGATTAATTCCCTAAGAGCAGATTGTTATTAAAGACTTAGCCTGTCACTCCTGGGTTCTTGTTTTCTCTTTCATCATGACCTCTTTCCCAGCAAGGTTTTTGTTAGGTAGAAAATTAGACACTAGCAGGTTTAGTGACAGCTAGGGGCTACATGAAAAACTAAAAAAGATGTTACTCTTCCCCTTTGCTTTCTTTATTGCCAGCTATAGATAAAATCCACACCAGCTTGTGGTTTCAAGCTTCAGCCCAGGATAATGTAACCCCTGAGCATGCTGATGAAGTCCGGGGCCCATGCAAAGTCTGCTAGACCATGGGAGAAGAGTTGGAAAAACCTCAATGTCTCAAAACAACCAAAAGCAAAACTAGGGAGGACATGGACCTACTTCCTTCTGAAGTAAGTCAACATAGCCTATTTTCTTTGCAAAAGGACAATGACCTCAGAAGAAGGAATAGTCTTTAAAAGGCCCGGTTAATCATAGAAATGTAGCCCGAGGCTTATCCAGTGCAACGGCTATCTTGGCACTTGCTCAAAGGTGTATTCTCTCTCTTGCCCTGAGAATCTATCATTTTGCAATAAACTTTTTCTATACTCTATACAGCGATGGCCTACATATTCTGTCTGAAATCTTTTATCAAAGACACAAAGAACTGAGGTGTGTCGTGGTTCCATGTGGCATTAGAACCCTGCTTCCTGGTAATATCTTTCTTGTGCTCCCACTGTGTGATATCACTTTTCTTTCTTTTCCTTTCCCTTCTTTTCTCTTTCCTTCCTTTTTCCTTCCCTCCCTTCCTTCCTTTCTTCTTTTTTTGTCTTTTTGAGGCAGAGTTTCACTATGTAGTTCCAGCTGGCCTTGAACTCACTTTGTAGCCCATGCTGGCCTCAAACTCCTGGTGATGTTCCTTCCTCAGCCTTCCTAGGGCTGGGATTACAGGCATGTGCCTCATGTCCAGCATTTTTTTCTATTTCATTTCTTTTCTTTTCTTTTTTCTTTTTTTTTGTGACAGGATCTTGCTATGAAGTTTAGTCTGGCCTTGAACTTACTATGTACCCTAGGCTGGCTTTGTACTCACGGCACCCCTCCTGCCTCAGCCTGGCAAGTATGTGATGTCATCTGCTGTGTTGCGACATAGCACCAGGTCCTCACCAGAAACTGAGCAAGTGTGGCTCCCTTATCGTAAACTTTCAGCCTCTAAAATTGTGAGCTAAATAAAATTCTTTTATTTATAAAATTACCCTGCCTCAGGTATTTTGTTACAGGAATATAAAATAGACTAAGACAGAGGGTCTTCAACATCGTCAACACTTTCATATACTCATAACCAAATTATCCTCAGTTATCAGGAATACTTGTAACTATAACCCCTTTCTGTGCTATTGAGAAACTTTATCACAGTATAAGTGAGTGAAAATTGTTTTGGAAAAGCTTCAAATTCTTTTAACTTCATAAAAGATGCAGCAATTTTGCAGTTTTACACATTGCTAATAAATTATTTGTGAAATACCTAGTCTCTGATCAATAAACATGGGTAGATCCACTGAGTTGTACTGCTATTTTCCCACAATCCCTTGCTAAGGTTTTAATTCTTTTTTACCAGCTGGCTGGGCCAAAAAGAAATATTTATGAAAAGGAAGACCAGGAAATGTTTTATACTCTTCATGATGTGTAATTCCTAGTTTTCATCCTGTAGTGAAAATAATTGGATATTTTTATTTTACAAAAGTGAAGACTTCAAAAGTTCTCAATTTTTTCTTTCGTTTCCTTTTTGGCTTACTTTCTGTGTAATCCTCAGGTATCTTTTGAAAACAATAGCAAAGGAGAATAAGATTACTATTAAGAATAGCTTTCCTTTAAACATTACATCTGCCTGTGGTTTTGTAATCCAATAAGAGGATTGCCAGCCCACTGGCAAGCTTTACAGAGTATTTGACTAGCTTCTCTATGAGTCTGATTATATAAACAACTTTATAGGAGAAAGGTTTGCCATGAAGCACTATTGAAGTTTCTTGTGAACTCATACGATTAGTATTTATAATTAGTCAGTAAATGTTTAATAAATGAATCAATCAATAGACAGCCATGTTTTCATGCTATGTGGTTAGTGTTACTGCCACAGTCCTGAAAATGAAGGACAATGTGTTCCATATTCTTCATGTTAAACACAGGTAGTATTTCAAGTATTTCAAAATTTATTATTTTAAGTTCACAGAATTTTCTTCTTTTTTTTTTTGGTCTTTTTGAGACAGGGTTTTAGTATGCAGTTCAGGCTGGCCTTGAACTCACTTTGTAGCCCTAGCTGGTCTCAAACTCACAGTGATCCTCTTTCCTTAGCCTTCTGCATGTGCCACCATGCCTGGCTTCATTTGTAAGGGCCATTAGAACACAGTAAATTTCCAGAATGGATACCCTAACTTATAGATATTAGGTCATTTATCTATAGATAGCTGATTAGAAGCAAAGCTTAATTTCTATAAAATGAGCATTGGCGACAATGGAATTAGAAACAAAAACAGCAGCTTTGCTGGATGTAAATTAAGTCTTGTTTCTTCTACAGTGATTTAGAATAAGCACAGTTGGCCAAGGGAAATGTGCCTTGAAAGATTTAAGAATATTAATTCAATATCAGGTCAAAATAGTTGGTACTAGGAAAGTAATTACAACAACAATTCCTTTTGCTTATTTTCCATTTATGTGACTTAGCAGTATAAGCAAAATGAAGAAAAGTTTATAGGTAAAAAACAGTAAACTTTCTTTCAGTTCCCTCTGAAACAGTCTACGATTGTGTGATAGCGCAGTGTTTGCCTTCGATTTGCCTCTGCTCTTGGTTTCATGCACTTCTTGTTGCTTAATTAGCTTTAGAAATCAATGTCACCATCCTGGAATGCTTTCAAATCTCAGATTCCTGCTTACAAATGGATAAATGTCAAAATACTGGGTAAACATACTTACCTGGTTTCCACTGTTTCTTCCTCTCGCCAAGCTTTTGGTACCCTGGGGCTCTCTTGGAAGGGATTAATACTCATTCCATTAACAGTAAAGTGTCCTAAAACTATCAAACAGGGGGCCCTCCTGCCCTGGCTTTATTAGTCAGGAACACACTGTAGAAAATAGCTTCAGTTCATAGCAGACTTTCTCTAAGCCATTAAGACTGATTCAGTATAACATTTCTATATTTGCCATCTCCATCAATTAAATAGAAAAGCACTATAATTGTATTTTTCAGCTTATCATGGATTTCCCCCCTCCTCAGAGTCCTTTCTCTTAATCCCTAGTGAGTATTATTACTGTACATATTTAGAATGGATTTAAAAAGTCAGCGGGCTGGGCCGGGATTGCAGCTCAGTGCTAGAGGGCTTGATTACCACGGTCCTGGGTTCCACCCTCAGCACCGCACAAGTGAGTGAGCGAACGAGGACAGACTTTGTAGGATGTGTGAGTCTTCCAGCTGGGGAACTACAGAGAGGTAAAGCAGCTCAGCCTCTGTACAAGTTCACCATGGACAAGGGTTTGTGCTCTTTTGTGGAGACCCCATTCCTGTTCACTTCTCAGTGGAAAACATTGTGCCTCAGTCTTTTCCCAGAAGAACCAATTATAAAATAACGCACCCCATCAACCAAAATATCCTAGGAAAGTACAGTTTTCAGGCTTTAGAGTGTGGGTCTCTATGTTACTATTCTTCCCCTCTCATTCTTTTACTTTCATGTTCTCTATCTCTTTCTCTCTCTTGCTTTCCATTTTCAAGGTTGAGCTACAGGAATATGAGAGTAGTGCAGGGAAACAGGGATCATTCCTGCCATCCATTATTCCATTCACCCATTCAACAAAAATATTTTGGGCCTGTAATATATTTGGATTTTAGATGACTCATTTCTGTCTCTGTAGGCCTGTTGCTAGAATAGCATTTTGGAGTCGTGTTTGTTTCTTGTTTTGTTTTGGTTGGTTGGTTATAAACAAGATGATTCATAGTCTCCTTAGTTTTTGTTAGGAATGCTATGCAGCTGCTGGGGAAAACTGTAGAAAATACCTTCATTTCAAACCAATCTCTCCCCACTTTCACTTGTATTAGGATGCCGTAAAATTGAACAAACACAGCTCATCCCGTATTCTGAACATGGAACATATTTATCAGACAAGTCTATCAGGCATTGTTACTGCACTTTGACAGAAGAATTACCCTTGGTGTACTGTAAACCCAAGGAAATAAATTAGCAATAAAAACCTAGTATCTTCTTCACTATTTTGTCTTATTACTAAGTTCCCTGATGTCAGCCTCTTTCCAAAATCTTCATTCATTTAGTGAGACATATTTTTATTGCCAGTGTATATAAATTACAAAAATAACAACTTTAATATTGTGTAAGGTACTTAATAATTCAATTGTTTAATAAATTCTACTTCCATTTTTCTTTACTTTTTAATTGAGTTATATAATTGCATGTCAAAACAGAAGACTATTTCCTTTTTAAAATACTTCATCAGTTTTTATTTATATGCTTTAAACTAGTTATTATGATGTTACTTTGATATCCTTAATATGAATAAAAGGACATTTTCAAGCAATGATTAGCTTAAATAGCACAACCTAACTATAAAGCACATGAACAATTCTATTTTAGATAAAGCTTTATGCTCAAATTTAGAAATAGCAAAATAGACCATATTTTTAATTTCAAAAACCTTTCCAATAAGAATCTAAGTATACAAACCTAAATCTGCTTTGTATCCTGAGGTATTGTCTGCATGGATACCATATTAATAGTCCATCCTCTCCACAAATCTTTTGTCTACTGTCTTTAAGAAAATAATGACCAGATATCCATCCCAGTATTCCTAGTCCTGGTTTTCATTGGTTTGTCTTCCATCATCATTAATAATACCGCTGGACTTTCCAAAACCAATGTTGTGGTTTGCACAATAAATTATCTGCTCTTCACTCCAAGAATCATTTTGCTAGGCTGTGAATTGGTAGAGGACAGGGGTCCATTAAATGTCAACAGCTTTCATTTACATTTCAGTTTGCAAGTTACAAAGCAATTTCATGTTCTTTACCATATTTCATCACAACCAAAATCCTTAGTGGGATTAAGCATTTGCCCAACCTGAAATGGAAAAGAAGAGGTGAAGAAGTTTTTGAATTGTTTTGTTTTCAGTTTGGGATTTTTTTTTGACAACTAGCCAGATATTTTACCCCTAGCTCTCTTATGTTTTGACCTAACACATAACAGTCTGGTTGGTTCTTACCATTTACTGAATTAAACTTAGATTGTTGGGGGTGGGCATGCCAGCTGCCGACATTACTTCAACCCTTCCTGCTAGATCTGGAGAGGAGAATGCAAAGCTTGGTGTGAGTGAGAGGGAAGGTTAGGGGTTTTGGTGTTCTAATATTTCTCCTTAGTCCAACAAGAAAGATCTGGCTTCTTCAAGGCACCAAAGGAATTTCTCTTTTCTGATATTTTGAATGTCTTGGTGGAAGTTTTCTCAGGCATGATAAAAAATAAGGGGCCATTTAAAAAGAATTCTGAGGACAACAGCGATTTCTCCAGGAGCCTTGCATCTCGTCAGAGGCTCAGCTCTGGTAGGGAGAGGGCAGTGTGTTGCTGTGCCCGTTGGAGATGTCCATCAGCATCCTTGGGACCTGCCAGGAAGCTGCAGGTCCGCCCTTACCAGCCTTCCTCCCTCCTCATTCCAAACGCTTGACCCCACAGGCGGTTTTCTGGCAGCCAACTGATGTCTGAGGAATGTGGATACAAGGTCATTAGCTCTCCTCCAGTTAAGTCCTTCCTGTCTTTCACAGTAAAAGAACCTCAACTCCCTGTCCTTCCTCAAGCAGAGACATGTATTATCCAGACAAATTGCCCCAGAGATTGTTTTATTTTAAACATTGCAGTGGCTGACTCTGCATAGTTATTTAATACTCATCTGAGCCCCAGTTCTTTATAAATCCTTGTCTTTAGACTGAAAGCAGTTTTGGAGGAGGCGTGTGCCCAACCCTCACCATTTGCTAGCAGGTGGACGTTAATGAGAAGTGGCTCCTCGCTTCCAGAGCAGCATTTCTTTCCTGAGATTATTTCTTTGACATCTCAGTTGTTCCGACACTTTCCTGACGCTTCCTCTAGGACTTTAAAAAATTGTTTTAAGGAAAATGAAACGTGGTTGTTTCTCTGTCTCCCACCAGATACCTTGCCGCCATTTCTTTTAGTCTCTTCTTTTCTAAGAGGGCAGAGAAACTTTTTTTTCCTTTTTTTGTTTGGTTGCTAGGCCTGATCGCTGAAGTTTATCCTTTTGATTTGAGGTACAAATGTTTAGATCTTGGCCCAAAAAGGAGTTTTTGAATTTGCTGCATATTTTACACATAAAATACGAACATGTGTAGCGTGGATTATTGGCAAATAAGCACAGTACAACCTCCATAACAATTTAGCTTCGCCGTGGAGACTTGAGTACAAAGCCAGGAAAGTGAAACATTTTTTTTAATATGTTCTCTTTTATGTATCCTAGTACGTACAATAATAGAAAAGCATTTGACAAAGATAATGCGGGGGATTCACTATGAAAGGCTGCAGTTTAAATGCATTCTTAAAAAGAAAAAATGTAATGTTTATTTTTAAAGACAAAGATGATGTAGAAATTTAACCTTCAAAAAAGATCTTTGTGTTTATTTTCAGTGAAAAGAAGGTTATAAACCCAAGAGAACCAGAAGAAATTCTAAGCTTTTCCTTTTGTAGCTGTTTCTAATGAAGTCACTGAAAGAAGCTGAGCATAGTGAGATGTTGTTGGACTTAAAAGAATTTTAATTAAACCTGCAGCATTTTTCAGTGGGAGGAACCAAAGCTCAGTCATGTCTATACCTTGTGTTTGAAGTGGATTTGGCTAGGTATTTGTTTTGTTTTTTGTTTTTTGAGACAAGGTCTTGCTATGTAGTTCAGACTGGCTTTGAACTCACTATGTAGCCTTAGGCTGGCCTCAACTTTGCAGCAATCCTCCTGTTTCAACCTCCTGAGTGCTGGGATTACAGGTGTATGCCACCATGCTTAGCTTGGTTAAGTATTAGCCACCACAGATTAATGTTTCTTTTCTCAAAACAGAAGTTAAGAAAAAGTATGGTCTGGAGTAGAAGGGTTGATAAACTGGAAAAGAAAGTTAAATGAATTATTTAACCGAGCTATGTCTTCTTCTGATTTTCAATACTATTTTATGGTAGTATAATGTTCCCTGACAGTTTAGAGGAAGGATAAGAACAGATTGAATTATTAATATGCTCCTCAGTGTCAGGCATTTAAGGTAGGAGTCTTGATTTATTTATTTTACTTTGCTTTGAAGTGTTTTGTTTTGCTTTGATTTTGGTACTAGGGATTGAACCCAGGACTTTCACACATGCTAGGCAAACACTACAGTTGGTGTCTACTTGAAAAGTTGAAGTGATACCATAATACTACCTATTCTTGGTTTTTCAGCATGTAATTCTACTTTAGACTAGAGTTTCATAGCAGCGATTAATTCTGGCTGTAAGCATTTATTGTGTTGTGTTATACTCACTTGACTTTAACATGGCTGGGGTTTTATCACTCCTAATAAATAGTGATTACATATGATCAGTGCTTTCTAACCATATCCGGCATGAACAAAATCATATTTTCAAAATCATAAGACTGTTGATCCAAACCAGTGGCTTTAAAAGTGTGGGTTCCAGGCTATTGGCATTAGCATTGCTTAGAAACTTGTTTAAAATATAAATTTTTGCCCCCCTGAGTGTGAAAGAACCAGAAATTTAGGAGGGTGCAGTCCAGCTGTCTATGTTTTAACAATTCCTCAAGGTGCTTACATGCTAGAGTTTAATAACCACTGACCTAATAAAAGCTAGAGGCACTTGGAAAGAAAATGTCCTTGGACATGTTCTGTCAGTGTAAATTTAGCTTTGAATTACAACCGGCCATTTCTCTGCACATCGTCAGTCTGTATCGTGGACAAGACAACCATACTGGAGAACTACTAAAGGTAAGAAATTCAGGGCTGTGGCATAAAGGAATTTATTACCTCCTTAATTGTAAAATCATCTGTCTCTAGACTAGTCTGCTAGTCTTACCCACAAATTCTGATTTGGCACATTTGTGGTAAAACCTAGTGCTTGGGTCTAAATATTTGTCTCTCCCTGCCTGCCTCCGCCCTCGCAGTTCCTAGGCTGAAATCTTAACACCCAAGATGCTGGTATTGATAGGGGGAGTACGTAAGAGACAAAGTCCTCATAACTTGGATTTTCACTCTTGTGAAAGAGATCCTAGAGTGTTCCCTTGCCGGTGAGGACACGATAGGGTGAGGCTGTGTATAAACAACAAATTGGGCTCTCATCAGATACTGAATGTATCTGCTTCTTGATCTTGGGCTTTTAAACCTCCAGAACTATGAAAAATAGATGTCTGCTGACTATATGCTACCTTGTTGTTTAGCAGTGTAAACAGGTGAGGATACTGTGTTTGGTACTCTACATGTTTAATAAGTACCCTTAGGAGAGAAAAACTGCCATAGAGAGAAGTCATATCCCTACACGCAGAGTCTTCATTGTCTAAGAGCTGTTCCTGGTAGGACTTTTCAGAAATAAGAATATTGAAAGGAGGTCAGTTTGGAGACTTACTGCAAAGTAAACGCAAGTTCTTTGCTTCGTGGCTGTTTTCCCTACCCTGTGGAGTGAACTCATTAATGATCACACAGTATACCATATTTGCTTTAGAATTTATCATCAACAGCTATACAAATAGCTTTCGTTGATCATTTCTTTTCCTAAAAGTACTCTGGAAATCTCATTAAGAGGGATTAATCCTGGATTCAGTTTTGTGTTCCTACGTTAATAAGCTTGTGGGAAACCCAATAACAACACACAGAAGCAGAGAAGAACAAATTAATTAAGGGGTTAAACGGAAGCCACAGAGGAGTAGGTAACACTCTGTTTTGAAGTAGTTCAGTGTATTTTGTATTTGATTTTACTGGTGATAACTAGCCCTGTAGTAAGGTATGAGGTAGGAGCAGAGAACTAAGCATCAGAAGGCCTGATTTATAGTCCTGACTCTGCCAACGTGCTACATGATCTTGTGTGACCTCATAGGCACCTTTATTCAGAGTCTTTTATTTTCTGCATCAGAATGGTGATGCATTCCACTACAGAGGTGGTAAAACAGAGAACAAGACAATGTATATAAAATTGCTTTGAACAACGAAAGCTATAATCAATAAAATATATACGTTGTATACTATAACATTTTGAATATATAATGTAGCTATTAGTCTATATTGAAGACCCACTGGTTATAACTTGAAATAATTTAAGAAAATAATTTGATTTCGAGCAAAGTTTTAATATGAAAATCCATTTAAATTAGAATGATACGAACTCAACAAACAGATTTAGGTGGATATAGAAACTTTCCATACCAAGCCTTTTGCTTAGCAAATTGTAAAGGACTACATGAGTGTAATTGATAGGCATAAATCAACTGGTTTTAATCTAGTCCTGTTCGAAGGGAAGGGATGGGCCTAGCTGATTTCTTATAGGCATTGATAAAGAAAAGGTATTTTAACCTGGAGGAATGACAAAGTGAACGGCACATGGATTATGAATAAGGTGATTATATAATTTGTTTCCCAAATAGGACACTTTCAAGGCAAAAGAGTAAAAAGGGGGTACTGTTAATAATCGCATGGGACAATAGGCATAAACCAAGACTACCCCTGGTACACCAGGGTGTATGTAACTAGTTATAAACAGCCCCCACCCCATGGTGAATATTGCCAGGATAAAATCATTAACAAGAAGATTCAGAATTGGGGTTGGTTGTTTCGCTCTCTTGCACTGAGCAGATTGGAGAGTGATCTATGGGAATCCCAGGAGACTATTGCATAGTGAGCTGAACTGGGCGACTTCCGGCAGGAGGGATGCAGGAATGCCTCCGGTTTCTCTGAAGTAACAGACATGCCCCTGAGCTGTGCTTTCGCTGAGAGGCCACAGTACCAGACACCCCAGCCTGCTATGTCAAGTGCAGAGATGAGCGACTGTGAATAAAAGCTTCAGGCCAGCGTCAACTTACCAAATAGAGTCGCAGACAGCTCCCAGTTCTCCAAAGGCTGTACCCATAAATCAAAGCGCAGTCTTCCAGTGTCGGCAGTGCGGGGAGGACTGGCCACTTGTCACTTCCGTGTCCTCAGCCACAGTTTCACACGTGGAGAGTAATTACAGGTAGTGGTGTCATCTGAGGGTGACGGTGGCGAGGGTAGAACTTGATGAGATGAATGGAGAGGATTATGCACACTCATCTACAGATACAATTTATCTTTTGCCTGGGATCATGAAGATCATAAGGAATCATTTAAAAATGTTTTCTCTTTGAGGTGTTCCTCCTCTTGATTTATATGAAGTGCCTTATTTCCAGCATATCCCCAGCACCTGTTTATGGAAGTCTATTGTCGCCTTATACTTCCACCAGGGTAAGAAGCCTACAAATATTTTAAGTGAGCTCCCAGGAAAAGTCAGTGTTTACAATGTCATATTATTAGGGTGGTTGTAAATTCTGAAAAAAAAAATTATCAATCCTACCTAGGAGAGTACCAGGGAAATATCTACCATTGGGAAAGATTCTGTAACATTTAAGACAGGAAGTCAAAAGCAGATCTGGCACAGTTTTACCATCAACTGTCTTCTGAGTTCTCAGCTCTGTGAGGTTTTGGGCCCCTGATGTCACATGGTGGCAGATGTGACCTTTTATGACTGCTAGACAGCTGACTTTGCAATTAAAGTGTCATTGGGTTTTTGGAGGGTCGATCATAAACTTTGTAGTGCTGAGTTTTTCTAGCAAAAGATAGCTTTTTGCTGTTTCCTTATGGAGATAAAAAATCGACTGGAATAGAATTTTCATGTGAAAGCAAGAAGCATAAAGTATATGTTGACTTACATTTTGACTGTTACTTTCTTTAAACCATATGATTGTCATTAAAGGAAATGGTGTCAAGTAGTGGTATTAGTTTTGTGGTTTTTTGCAAGAAATGTGAACAAAATTGACCTAACATTGTTTTTATTGACTGTAAGTCCGTTTGCATTATGTGTTATTCACTTATTATATAAAGTTCTGTGTTAGCAACTTACAAAATAATCCTGGAACTTGCATCATTCACTGAGGGTTCTGGTATATGAAGACTTTGAAAGGCAGTAGTGTAATCATGTTAATATTTTAAACTAAATAGTAGGAGACACAGAAGCCAGTTCATTATCATTGCTCTGGTGGTATTCACCCTTGGAGATGTATAAATCCCATAGCTGCCTACAGTACAGCCCTTTCTCTGCAAATACTCAAAAAAGGGTTTAAAAGTTAATTCTTTTTTTTTAAACTCTGGCAAAGCTATTTCTTATTATGGGGAAGTGGCAGTTTCCATGGCCAGATTTACTTTATGATATTTTCCCTCTGATTCTGATAAAAGTGTAGATTCTACTGTTCAATTTTCAAACCATGTTATTTCCAGGAACGAGACTTTTTCTGAGGCCTGTTCGGTTTCCTTTGCCAATTAAAGATGCAAATATATGTAGTTTTATACTGTTCAGAATGGTAATGAGATTTTAAGCAAATGGAATTTCAATTTGTAGTGGTACCAGAAATACTTGTGGTTATGTTACGACCTTCTGCTTAGGGGAAGCTTTTCTAGCTTTCATTTTATTCTGTCTCTGTGCTCCCATGTACACACATTTAGGGATTACTTGCTAGTGTGAAGTTTTAATTTTGGATTTAATATATCAAGCACCCATTCAATTTTTTAAAAAAAATTAATTTCTGATATTGTACCCAGAGAATAGCAGATCATTCTTGGTTGACAAGTGCATGTCACACTAAAATGATGCATAATTTAGACTTTCCCCCAGGATATTCCCTGGTTAGCCAACCATGATTATAGCATCCTAAGAGATCAGGACAAGTCTGAGCTTTTTAGAGTACAGAGCACAGGGTTGTCTCTTTGGAACAATTGTAAATAACAGTCAACATATGACATAATGTGAATTTTTATAGGCCCATCTAATCTCCAGCTAGTTTGCTGTCTGAACACTTGAGATAAATCTTCACTGACTCTTTAGAAATGTTCAACGCACAGGTTAATTTCTCACTATTGATTTTCTCCACTATGCATCTTGAATGCTTTAAGATCTCTTGACCTTTACCAAGTATCTTTGTGACAGTCGATTTAAAAAGAGTAAGACCTTAGACTTCAAAGAAATGCTTAAAAAATCAGTAAAGATAGTGAAATAACTCTTCCTCAACTATGAGTAGGACAGTTTAGCTGTACATTTTGATTAGGTTTTGAGGAGAGAACACGATTGTGAACATTTACAAGAAGAAGCTTCATATGTTAAGGTTTCTAAAAATGAAGGCTATTTGGCGGACACCACCAAGGAAGCATAGTATTCCTATATGATGTCCGAAAATTTCAAGCTAAATTGGAGTAATAATCTGAAGTATCTTGGACAATAAAATGAGAAAGTACACTGGAGGAGACACAACATAACTAAAGGTCAAAAGATCCATCAGTCCCATCAGGAGTGGGGCCTCTCTATGCTTTTGTTGTTTATCTAAAAAATAAAAGAAGACCAAGGGGTAGATGTTGTGAGTCTTTCAGGTTCTAATAATAAGTTATGTATGTCTAAGGCAAAATTAACAGGAAAATCAGATTAAAAGAAAAACAATGAAAACAAGGTAAAAACATTCTTGTACCTTAAAGAACTTTAGAAAAATAGAATAAACATGGATATTTCCTGTAGAGATGGATCATGAAACCTGTATATTCTTCCCCCAATTAATCATTATTGAAAAGTAAACAATTCTTTTAAAGATTAAATACTCCATTTAGTGTTTGAGTCATTCCTTTCTTCTGAAATATTGCCCCATTAACAGAAAGTGGCTTCAGAAGCACTTTATTAATGGTAATACCTCTTACGGGCTTTCAAATAAAACAATAACATCATTAATATCAACAATATAAAAAACAAATGTAAAAATCCCCAAATAATTAAATAAAACCACTTCTAAATTCCCAGCACTGATTAAATAGAATTGAAGTAAACGAAGACATTTTCATATGTTATTTGGAGTGTGGATTTATTTGGGGTTAAGACTCTCCTAAACAAGTTATATCAACTTCACTCCATTTCCTTCCTCAGTAAAAATTATGACTGGACAAACATCAGACTTTTAAAATTCTAAAAATAATAGAAAAGTAAAAATTGATTTCCTAGGGAAATTTCCTCCCTAACTTTCTATGGTTTTTCTGCTTCTGTGAAATCTTTCTTTGGAGTTACTTGATAGCATAGTTTTGTTTTTAACTGGATTCATACAAGGGGACTGAATCAGACTCTCAACTGACTTATGGAACATGAACTTTTATGAACAATAACTAACTTCTGCTCTGAAAGGAAACTGACAAATGTAAATGAAAGAATGGGAACGCTGGAAGTCCATTTTATTATGTAACCTACGTCATTATAGATATGGCACCCTTGTTTAAAAATAAAATAAACCAGAATGGTATGAGCACTCTAAAATCATCTGCAGCACTTTTAAGGGTTAAACCTGCTTAACTCATTCTTGGTCAGAGACTGGCACCTAAGGGGACAGCTCACCCCTTAAGCGTGGCTAGTTCTAAACGCGTGGTACCCTCAGGTTGTCAGAGCAGTCATGCACTCTACTTCCACCCCCCTCCCGCCCGATTAATAGGATCCATTCATAGCTACTCACTACTGCAGGATTTGACCTGAGAAATGCTAGGATTTATTAACTCAACAGTTGTTGTGAAAAGTCCCTAGATAATCTTCACCCTTGGCCAGCAAGGGAACTGCTAGTCCCGAGTTCTCAGAAGCAGCTGGTGAGGTTCTTAGCCAAGTTCTTCAGAAGCAGGAAGTTCCCGAGGACAACCTACTTTGACGTGGCATTTACAAATCTTTAAACTAGGCTTCCTGGATCTAGGATATGTTATTCCTGACTCCTTTGACCCAGATGCTGGCTAACATTTAGTTCACAATCTGTAGATTGTTTCTTTCTTTTCTTCTTTCTTTCTTCCTTCTTTCCTTCCTTCCTTCCTTCCTTCCTTCCTTCCTTCCTTCCTTCCTTCTAGGAGCTGGCATGGTGGCTAAATTTTTCTAAAACAGTCATGTTAATGTGTTCAAAAATCCACTGCTGAGTCTCAGATAGAGGGTCACATCTGGCCATGAAAATCTTCTTTTCTGCTGGGTTGGAATCCATGCAGCTGTTGCTCACAGGATGAAATAATGTTCTGTCCTGGAGGGATCAGAAAAAAAAAAAGACTGCCATAATACATAATGAATAGTTAAAGCACAAAAAATGCAGCAGTACAATATTTGAGTATACGTCCAGAGTATAAATAAACCAGATAAACCAAATCAAACAATAGCAGACTGACTTGTCAAGGGACAACACCATTTTCTAGGGTCTCTTGGGACTCTGTGGGGGCTCCCAACAGGTTCAGTCAGGTAGAAGATTCACTTATTCACTTATCCATCCATTTATTCATTTGTGAAAAAGCAATCCATTCATTTCCTGGTCTGGGCCATTCTCTTTGGATGTTGGAGGTAAGTATCAAAGTTACTTGGATTATTTGTCAAGGGGCTAATTGCGTAGTTATTTGGAAAAAAAAACTAGAAACACCCTTAAACAAGGGTGTACACAAAAACTACAGTCCACAGTGAACACACACACACACACACACACACACACACACACACACCCCCCACAGAGGCACATCGTCCCTACTCTAACACTGAGCTTCTAATGGGAAAGAGAAATACGGTAGAAATAGGAACCAAAGTGCCACACGCTCAGCTGCTGTCTTACGAAAACCAGTGTGGAGATGGGGCGGAAATGGGGACAAAGGACACACAGACAGCGGCTGAAAGTACAAAGTCCAGTTTGTTAGCTCTCAAGCTTCAGTCTCTCTTCAACCCCTTTCCCGATGTCACAGGTGTTCCAGCTGAACAGTTCTCACAGCTTTCTGTGAAACGCAGGGAACAGTCACTTAAAAAAGAAAAAAAGGCTGAGACAGGCGACACTGTTAACAGGTCAGTGAATAAAAGGTCTTGCAGTGCACAAAGTAGAAGTACTGAGCACACTTCCTACCTGAACAGGCTTTGTTCACATATTCTTTATTGTGGCATAATAAACCGGGGAAGGGTAATAGTAAGGATAATAGAAACCCAGTTTTCCTTAAGTAGCATCAAGCTTCTATCTGTATAGTATTTACGACTTTTAAGATGCCAATAATATGAGAAAACTTCACTAAGTCACAGGTTAAATTTTAGGACCAAAACATGTTTGATTATTTGGTGTAGCAAGAGATTAGATGTTCTGGCTATTTTTCCCTGAGGGAGGAATACTAAACTTACAGTGCTTTTAGAGATGGGAGTTTCTCAGCACCCTTTGTAAACACTTGCGGGTTGTTCCTGGATGTGAACAATACTCCATCAAACCAATATTTAATTTCCTTTTAGGACCCGGATGTTTGCACAGCGCAGTGCTACACAAAGGCAAGGAGAAATGAGGGAGGTGCAAGGCCGCGCTTAGGCAAGTCAGTGACATTTTACTTTTGGTGTCAGCAAAGGCTGATACAAAGGCTCCAACAAAGGCTCCCTATTCTTTTCCTCTGTCTTTAAAGGTAAAGTTTCCTGAGTTATTGTGGATTTTACTTCCTGACACCAAAGGACTCCTGAGGTCTCCATACTATATTTTTCACCTCCTGCTTCAGTAACCCTGCTGGGTATCTCCCCAGGGGACACGCTGCACGCTCTCTCCTACTGGGAGTGGAGGGGGCCGGACTGAGGAGGGAGACTGCTCGGCACCTTTTTCCACACGTTCTTTTTCCTGGGCAGCAGCCTCCTCTCGCGCCTTCTCTCTCTTCCTGCGTCTCTTAGGCTCAGTCCTCTACCCCACTTCCAGCAGTTTAGCTGTGTGGGCCTAACAGAGCACATTTTCAGTGCTCATTCTTAACCTCTAATATTCATGAAAACGCTGCGTAACTTGGTACATTCCAACTCACTGTGTTCCATCTTACGGAACTGTTTCCATTCTCTCCCGATTTCCTTCTTATGATTCTTTCTATCACTAGCTTGTGGAACCTGCAGGGGCTGTTCCTCCCTCAAACATGTCTGTCCCTGAAAGCTCAACAAGGAGGAGAGAAGCAGAGTAAGACATGTTTCCATTCTCCTTTCCTTTGCCAGCTTGTGTACCTCAGCACGGATATGAAAGCCAAACCAGGTTTTCTCAACATCATTTTCTGAACCATAAGGAAATAATTTTTCCCCAAATCCCATATGGAAACCCATATTCTGACAAGTACAGGTATGTACATCGGCGCAACCAGGCAGGCCGTGCAAATGCGGCACTCCCCTGACCATCCAGAATATGTGTTCTGGGCTCACACTTCACATTCCTGTAAAAGTTGGAAATTTGAATTCCCTGTATCTATCTAGAGAAGCTTCCTCAGTAAAATGAGGGGGTGGATCTGATAAACCTTCAAAGTCTCTTTCAGCTGTAAAATTGAATGAACATTTTATTCCAAAGTTCACTAGTGACAGAGACAAATGACAGGGTGTAAAACTGAGACCTTCCACAGATCCAGCACATCAACGGACTCCTTGTTCCCTTGTTAGAGACTCAGCTCTGCCCACCCTTGTCTTTGGAGTGTCCGGAGATGAAACTTCTGGGAATATCATCCGCCTTTGCCAGAGCATACAGTTTTCACTTTTGACCTTGGGGGCTGCTATGTGATTGTCAGTTTTATGTTTCTACTCAGCCATGCTTTGGGGTTACTAAACATCTTTATGGGTGCTTTTCCTGGCTGAAATGAAGTCAGTGGATTAAGTAATCATTCTTTGAATATGCTCTCTTATTCCATGACAGCCGTTCACTTCTCTGCCTGTCAGCTCATCCATCAGGACAATGACGGGTGTTTACAGAGCAGAGCACGGTCTTCTTCCTGTGGCACGGGCGTCAGCGTACTTTGGCCCGTTTGCTGTTCCACAACAACCCTCCCTGGATGACGACAGATGTTCTTTTCTTGCTTCTAACCACATTGTTCGTTGTGCAGTCTTGAGGGAAGCTCTGGCTATTCGCACTGTAACGGTTACCTGTTGCTTTGCCCCTTAACTTTGCTATGGCTTGGACTTGAACTGCCCCCTTGTGTCCTCGAGGCTTGGTTGCTATCTGATGGGCTTTGAGAAAAGTAACTGGACCCTGACGACCACTCTAACTTCATCAATTGGATTACTCAACTCATGAGATCATAATTTGATTGCAATTGGGGGGGGATGGAAACGGATGTGGAACTTAGCTGAAGAGAGTGAGTCATGTGGACATCAGTTTCGCTGCAGTCAGATTTTACAAGGGAAATAATTGAATACAGGATACATAATTTATAGAATTATTTTATGACATTTACTCGAAGAGTAAAATGCAAAAGAGCCCAGGACATGTGTCCACACATGGGAGACACAAAGAATCCAGCTGAGGGCCTGGATCCCATGCCAATGTCCTGCACAAGTCCAGCTGAAGACCCAGAGCCCACAGCAGTGCCCCTTACAAGTCCAACTGGAGGCCTACAGCCCATGACAATGTCTTGTGCAAGTGTAATGTCAAGGATCTGCTCTGGGAAGACCCAAAGGTGAGTGGTGGAAACTAGGAAGTCTGTGGCAGTGGGCTGAAAGATCTGTGCCAGCAGGCTGAGGGATCCACACTGGAGCCAGGAAGCACTGCTCAAGGTAAGGACCACAGCTCCCCTCAAAGAACAACAGCCATCCCCAGTGACAGTGAGGTCCTGAGCTCCTCCGACAATGAGAACAGGCGAGTTCATATCAGGAAAGCCAGCATGGCAAGCTTCTTCAGGAGAATCTGCGGGCCAAACTCTTCCCCACCTTTTACGCTGATGGCAGCAGTCCTCAGGTGGGCCTTACACACCCGGCACCATGCTGAGCCAGTTCAGTGTAGCGTTAAAAGCTGGCCATTAGTTAATTCCCCACAGGAGCTATCTGACCCCTGGCCCTTTTCTTCCTGGCTTTTCCCTCCTCTTTGTGCCTCCTGCCTGCTTAAGTGGATCAATATCCTCCACCACACTTCTGCACCACTGTATCTGCTTGGTCACAGGCCTAAAGCAGCAGCTCTGGCAGATTCTGGACTGAAACCACGGTCACTGTGAGCCTGAATAAATCCTTCCTCTTCCCAGTGTTTCTCTTCCGTCACACAGCAGGATGCTGCCGTGCCTGCTGCCCCCTAGGTGCTAGTCCCTTGTTCTTCATTTTCCTTTGGAATTTTATTTTGGTTTGGTTTTGCCTTTAAAAAATGAGAATTCACTGTGCAAGAAACACATAACTTCAGATCTAGATTTTTTTTTTTCTTTTTGAGATAGGGTCTCACTATGCAGTTGAGGCTGGCCTTGAACTCACTTTATAGTCCAGGCTAAATTCAAACTCGCAGTGATGCTCGTGCCTCAGCCTTCTGAGTGCTGGGATTACAAATGTGTGTCACTACGTGCAGCCCACTCTGTAATTGCTGAATTGACCTTCATAATCAATGCCTAAGTCTACCGAATCGGCCCATGTTGAAAACACGTCCGTGGGACTTTCTGGGTAGCTCACTGAAAGAGACGTCACTTCAGATTAGCCTGGGGACTTGAATGACCTCTGTGAGACACTTGGTGGCGTTCATGCCTCTGCATTAAATTTTATTAGGTTCCCTACCTTAGCATCTGAACATTAAAAAAAGGGATTAAGTTGTAGAAAACATTCCAGACTATGGTGGGGAAAGATGAAAAGAGGACAAAATCGATGTGTGAGGGAATAACAGATCACACAGGAAGACGGTTCTGAGAACGAACCAACCACAGAGCGGGAGGACAGGCAGCATGGTGCCGGGTGAAGGGCTTTGGATCTGTGGCCATAAAGCATTTGGATCACTTATTATGTGACATGGGGCAAATTATTTAATTCTGTGAACCTCAGCTTATCTTGCAGGGCATAGATAATATTACACCTCACAAGTTTGTTGTGAGGCTAAAATGTAAAATCACTGGCACAATGTCCTGCACATAAGTGAGCGGCCAAGTCATAATGATTCCACTTGCCCCTTATTTTTTGTCAGAAAGCATCCTCAGTTCTAAAACTCAGAATTCATTAACCATCTGGTCCAAGACCAGTTATTCATCACCAAGTTGTGTTTTCTGACATATTTGGCAAAATAGAGTTTAAAAAATTATTCTCTGACTCAGCTAGTTATTCGAACAATGGTATCTCCCATTTTAAGAAAAGGGATTTACAGCAAAAAGATAATCTTTGGTTAAGAAGTGAGCTCTTCTGAGTAGCTGGCCAGTGTTTATATCTGATGTGTGTTTAGGTTGCTGTATGACTATCCTTGAGGATAGTCAAGGATATGACTATCTGTGGAGGAAAGACCAATTAGGTAGTTTTTTCCACCTTTTGTTACTGGAATACAGCATTACTCAGGCTAATTGAGCCCAACAGATATTTATAAAGTGTCTATTTATTTTGGTCTGTATTACAGAAGAGGCAGAATAGGACAACCTAAGATGCACGTCTTGACCAACAAGTAGGAGGGATGAATGAAAAAGCAAGAAATGCTTGAAGCAAAAAAAGTGTCAGTGAGATTATAGATGAGGACGAATGGGTGAATTAGGTTGTTTTCAAACACAGGGAAGAGCATGCGGAAAGAGAGGGAGGAACAGCACGTTCTTTCCCAGCTCCCATCCGACAGGTACTCTTTCATCCTCAGATATTATCGATGAACTCAGTGTCCTCTTGGCTCACAGTTGAAGGGAAGGGCGGTGGGGCATAGACAGCACACAAGGAAGGTGATGGGTAAAACATACGGCCTGCTCAGAGGTGCTTTGAAAATAAAGAAACAGGAAGCTGGGAGAGATGGGATGAAAGTGATGGGGCTGGCACAGAAATCTGGTCTCATTGAGAAGGTGACAGGTGGGTGGTCAGTCTTGAGGAAAGGAAGGGGATTGCCCAGAGTTAGCCTGGGTACAAAAGGTCCAGATGAGGGAGCGGCCTGTGCAAAGGCCCTGTGCAGGAGTACACTGTGATGGGTAGAAGGACAGTGATGAAGCCAGCATAATGGCAATGACATAGGAGGTAGCCCAGGGCTAGGGTATGTGTTGGGGCCCAGTGTGTCCCCTGCTGGGAACCAGCTGTTAAGAGCTCAGGGGAGAGTTCTGTTTAATGGAGTGTGGGAGAGGAGGTGGAAGGAAGAGTTGTATGACTGAAGGAAAAGCTGCGTTGAATGAGAAACAGTAAAAAAGAACAGGGTTGCAGTGTAAATGATAACAATGATTTCTCTTTTAGGCATGAAGAGTTGGAGCTGCTTATGGGACACACAGACTTCAATGCCTTACAAATGGTTGTCAGGTGGGACATCAGGGGCGCTCCTCCATGGGAAGCTGGGAAAAGCAAAGTTCTCCTCTCTTATAAATGTCTATGTAAGTGAAAAAATAATTATAAAAGATCCTATTTTCAAAGAGGATGACTGTGTAAGAGAAAACTTGATCTGGTGTCTACTGCAGATTAGATAGGAATGAAATCGTGGAATTATGAGACTAGCTTTTAACCCTCGTTCTATCCCTGGGGATAATCTTGGATGATTGCTTAGTTTGTCAGGGCCAAAGATTTGTAACTGTGCAATGAATGGAGAGGGTAAGAGAAAAGTGAGGTAGCGTAAGCAATAAAAAAAGGTCTGTTTTCTTGCCTGTCCTTTTTCCTCCTTGAGGTTGTGGAGAAAAACAGGGTCGATGCGTACGAATCCTTTGGCTTTGTAGAAGAGAAACAAATCAGGTGGCCATTGGTGCCTATTTTTGCTGTTGGCTTCTGGGAGAACGCAAATAACACCTTGACAGGCATAAAAGGGACAACGCAGCTTATTATCTAGCCTGTTTCATGTTTTCTTTGACAAGTAAAAGTCCTCGCAGGAGAAAACAGGCCTTCCTGCATTAGATTAATTTGGCCAATCAGAAAAAAAGTGCCTCGTCATGCCCCTTGGAGTGTGTGCTGACAGCGCAGGCTACAGCACTCCTTTCCTCTGTTCCTGTCACCAAATTTTCTGGCTACACGTAGTGACGTGCGTAACATGCACAATTTTTGTACTTGCAGTCGAACTCAGGATCTTGCACTTGCCAGGCAGGCACTTGTGCCTCTGAGCTATATCCCCAGCCTGATGTGCACGACAGATCCTTAATTCTCCTCAGAGCACGCAGATCACATAAAACTCTTTTTTGATGTGTTAGATCTTCATTTTTCAAACGACTCAGAGGCTTCTTGTTCTTTTAGCTGAATTCTTAGCATGGCCTGTGAGGTAGGAGCCCCGCCTCTAGCCAGATGTCTGGTCTTATAATTCGTTTTCCTTCACACTCATGCATTTTAACCGGCCTTGATCTGTTCTGAGAAAACCAAGATCCTGCCTACCTCAGGGTCTTCACTAAAGTTTACTCATACATCTGGGATCTTTTTCTCAATCACTTTCTTCATGTATCTAATTCCCACTCATCTTTTAGGTCTTCTTTAGCAGTCAGTCAGAGAACCCTCCCTACCCTTCTGGATAGGACCAGTGCTTTATGTTTACACATTGACTTGTGCATTTAATGTATTTAAGTAAATACTTCTTCCCAGAGTGACAGTTTCATAAGTAGGAAAAATCATCTGTCCCAGATCTTGTTTGCAACTCCAGTCTGTGTCTCCAGTAAACCTGCCTGCAGTCTTGTGAGCAGAGTGGTTACCGTTTATTGTGTGTGTACCTGTGTGTCAGATTGTGCAGAGTGCTCTATCCGTTAGTTCCTCTTGAACCACATGAGCAGTTAGTGAATATGGACAAACAGGAAGATAGATTTATTCATTCAACAAATACTAATTAAGCACCTACTCTCCTATATTCTCCCTTAGGTGCTTATCTTGGTTATTTTTTTCTCGCTGCTGAGACAAAATACCCAACACCCAAAATGAAGGAAGGAAAGGTTTATTTAGCTTACAGTTTGTGGTGGTTTCAGTCCATACTTGGCTGCTTCAGAGGCAAAGTGGCACGTGGCAGAGGGCAAGCGTTCATGGCAGCAGAGCACAGCAAAAACAACCAGCAAAACGGAGGAATGGCCGGGCAGCAGCCTCTTCTCTTCCCTTACATTGTAAACAGCCTACCCCCACCTAGGGGGCGTGTAGCTCTCACACAATCTCCATGCCCTCCTCTTCCACAGGCTCAGGATGTGTACAGAGTAAGCACCTGGCTTCCTGCTGAGTCACTCAGCCAAACCTCTAGACTCCCCAAGTTGACACAATGTATAAACTATAACAGTGCTATAAATACTACATGAAAGAAAACACAAATCTCTGTTCTCATGAAGTGTATTTTCCAATACATTTTTAGCGATAGACAGGTTTAAAATGGTACAAAGCTGTTCTGTATAGACACATCAGGAGTTAGGCCACGTTTTCCCGGGTCCCAGCTTAACCGGAGAGTTAAAATCAAATCAGAAGACAGCTTACTGAACACATGAAATAATTGCAGCTGGCATTATTTAGACTCATTATTTGGATCCAGGCTCTAAATACAACTGAATTTCATTTAATAATCACTTTCTAAGGTAAAAACTGTTGTTTTCTTCATTTTATAAATGAAGGGTACAGTTTCGCAAGGTCCCAATGCCAGGGCTTACAGTGGAGCCAGTGACTGAAATGTCAGCTCCCTCAGGCCCCAAAGCCGGAGCTGACCTCCAAATTATGCCTCGTTTCTCTCCGTGGCTGAGCCACCTAGGAGCCTGGCTGCACCCTCATATCTGCTCAGTAGGGAAGATGTGTGCTCATCAGCAAATACTAATTTAAATCTTTCATCACTCCCATCACCGTGATTTTTCTCTCTCTGAAAGCCTTGATCCTGGCAGGGATTCAATTTAGCCTCCTTCAAAGAGCACAGCCTGCTTCCAAGCGACCAGAAAATGGCAGTTAAGATGCCAGGTAAATGGTTACCACTAGGAATATTGCTAAACTGAAATGGCAAAAATTTAAAGGTTGCGACAACCTAGTTGGCAGGTGAGACATAGGTAAAAACAAAATGAGAAGATGCCCCTATGAAAAATGTAGTTCTTACCACTTAGTCACTAGGGTTGGCTCAGAATGACCATGAGCTGTTGCTCAGAACTGCTTCCAAATGACTAGGATTGCCTTCCATGTCAACAGAAATACTTAAGTAGATGAGTTCGAAATAGTTTTTGCAATGGTAACACTAATCAAGTAAATATATTCTTTACTAGTGACTATCTCTTTATGTGTTTTATACCAAATTGTTTAAAATAAAAGATTCACAAGTCTCTATGTTGCCACTTACTGTTACCATAGAATACACCAGGGTATATTAAGTGTTTTTGTGAAAAAAATATTGTCATTGCCGAGGTGAACATCCAGCCTTCCTAGGAGGCAGCCTTGCTCTTTTTTGACAAGGTGCAAAACTGTCAATTTGAACTTAGGTTTTCTTACGGTACAATGACTTAAGTCTTCCGTTACAAAAAGCAGATGCTGCAGACACTGTGTCTGATTTTCAAGATGTTTAAGAAGTCTATCTTTGTTTTCTTATGGGAAATCTGGAAATACGGTAGCTTAGAACATACATTATTCCTACTAGGTGAATTCGTATCTGAGTGAGTAACTTCCCTCAAATGGTGACCATCAGCGGATTAATGTCACCTCTGTTAGATAACAGAGAGCTCAGTGATTAACTTTGTGCACTGGTTAGCCTTGTAAACAGCTTAGTCCAAACTATGAATGGGACAATAGTAGTTCAGTGGCTAATAAGTTGGATCAAAGTGTCAACATCTAGGTTGGGCTAATTCTTCTGAAGTAAAAGGTTTCTGGGTGCCAGGAATTGAACCTAGGTGCTAAGACCCTGCTCTGCCACTGGGCGCCATTACAGCCCATGAAGTAGCCTTTAACAGAAGCAAGTGCATTGCTACGTAAATACACAAAATGAATCACAGAGGAAGTAGATGAGAGGTGCGTCTGTGTAGTAAAATAAGAGCAAAAGAGTATGGGGGCTCTAAAAAATGCTGAAAGCTCACTAGCAAGTTTACAAGGGATGGTGAGGAAGAAAATCAATTTGGGCTAAAATAAGAAAAACGCTGGTCATAACAAAGGATGCGAGGAACCCAAAGGGTGCTACAAACTCACTCTACTCTTCTTTGTTACAGCTCACCTCGGACATTGTATTTGGGTCAGGGTAGCATGACACTTTCCAGGGCTATCCAGAGGACGCTAGAAGTGAATGTTCAGAAGACTGAGTAGCTAAAAACTGAGCTATTTTATCGAAAGCTGGGTTAAATGACCCTAATTTGTTGCAGGCTGATCAGGCCCGCAGTCTCCCAAGCGAGTGGACGGTGAAGGCTTAAGTAAAAAATGAAACAGTGAAAATGATTTTAGGGCCCCAGGTGAGACTAACTCCCTTACGGCTTCAACATTCTCTGGGCGGCCTGTATTCACTTTGTTTTCAAACAAAGGAAGAGCAGACTCAAGAAAATGCAGGAATCTTGTAGGACCTTGGGAGAGTTTTTCCAAGTAGTAAATTAAGTGAATCAGGAGAACGACCTTATCTCTGGGTTGGTATTTATTGTAGGAGTGTGGAGCCTTCAGCTGCAGGTGTCCTGTGGTAATTGGAGTTGGAGCCAGCCGCCCTCAGCTGCGGTCTTATCTTGGCAGAAAGGTGCCTGAGCTTCAGACAACTCACAAGTCAACGCGGAAAGCCAATTGGCTAGTATTAAGCGCTGCTTGGAGCCACTTTGTAGTGGTTCCCAACACTATTTAATTAGAAGTAAAGATTAAAAAGCAGGCAAGCATTTTAATAATATTTGGGATTATCTGAAGCAAAATGGATTAACTTTAATCTATGTAGAGCTAAAGGCCAGAGAAGAGCTGTCTAACAATTGAACTGTCCAGATATGCATGGGCCGACTTGCAAGAGTGTAATTGCCTAATCATGACCACAGGTCCAGGATTTTGTAAACACTCCAGAAGTCAAAACCAAAGTAGAAGTCCATGCCTTTTTAAATGCATTGTGTACACATTTCGCATTCTGGGCCTTAATATATAACAGAATAAATTAAAATAACAACCTCACGGCCCTCCTTTGTGTATCCTGTAGACCAGCACAAATACATGAACCGAGAGGTCAAAACCATGGCATATATCATAAGTTTAAAAATGGCAAATGTACGCACATGTCAAAAATTCCACCTACTTTTTAAACTAATGGGATTATTTGCAGTTTAACCTTTCAGGTACCATCTTGTCTGCCTTTTCTCTTTGTTGCTATTTTTAGGCCCTTTCTTATGAAAGTTAAACTAAAAGAAGATCCTAGATAGTAACTAGAAAAGTTAATTTGAAATCTTTCACTTTGGGTCCTTTGGGAGGTTTCTGTAGTTGTGAGACAAAGGAGTATGTTGTTTTACACAGCACAGTTTAAGGTTCATGAAAGAGGGTGTCATACCAATGACTGAACACAAGGGGTCCTTAAGCTAGTCACTAGATATTAGGCAAGCCCCATACAAATATGAAAAAGGTCTCCTGACTTCGGGAAGCTAAGGACAGATGACTGGGTAACTATGCTTCATAAATGTTTCCAGGACAAAGGAGGGAAGAAAATAGCATAACAGTACAGTTAGAAGGTCAAATTCTAGCTAGAGCAGGAGAGAGAGGAGTAGGTTAAAGAAAGTGGACAAAATCTGAGCTAGGCGTGGTGGCGTATGCCTGTAATCCCAGCACACTGGAAAGCTGAGGCAGAAAGATCTTAAGTTCAAATCTAGCCTGGGCAACTTAGAGAGCTAGGGAGAACCAATCTCAAACAATTATACAAAAAGGGCTGAGAATGTAGTACATTGAAGGCCCTGGGTTCAGTCCCTAGCCCTGGGACTAGGGAGCGGGGGTGGTCAAACCTTGAGGCAGCAAAGTGTTCTCCATCCTACTGCATGTCAGAAGCTCCTGGTAGCTTTCAAGAGGTATCAATCCTTGAGCCCCACCTAGAGAGCCTCAGTCAGTCTATCTGTATACCAACAGAACACTGCCTTAATAACTGTAGCTTTGCAATGTTTTCAGACCTAGTTCTTTTACAATGTTTAATAGCTGATTTTTTATCTTCAGTAGTTATTTGGTTATATTTAACCTTTTAATGGCATATAATCCTTAGAATCAGTTCATCAATTCCACAAATAAACCTACTGGGATGTGATTGGTTTTGCTTTAAATGTATAGATTAATTTGAAAACTAGTCTTCATCATACTAAGTCTTACAATCCTTGAACATGAATGATCCTTCTTTAGTCTTAAAAATTACTCCTGATGATGTTTTATAGCTTTTTTCAGCTTTCACCTCCTCTTCTTCCTTCTCCTCCTCCTCCTTCCCTTCATCATCTTCTTTTTTCTGTTTCTTCCTTTTTCTGTGTGTGGTGCTGGGGATCAAACCCAACATACGCTAGGCAAGCCCTCTAGCACCGAGCTGGTTGCGTCTTGGGGTTATGTTAAATATACCTATTAGTTTTTAGTTGTTTAACTGCATAGTATCTTGCATTTTTATTTTCTTTACTTATTGTTTTTATTTTAAAGATAAAATACAAAACGACAATGAAGACAAAATCAAAACAACACAAAACTGACAAAAAAAGATATATGACCTTGGAACAAAATGATAGGAATTAACAATAGTTGTTGTATTATGTACTGTTACCTTCAATAAAGTTGCTCAGCCCACCAGATGTAAGCATATGAGATTGATCAAACAATTAAAGAGAGTAACAAGTAATGAAAAAAACCTGGAAATGATGCAGAGCTTCACCGTACAAGATGGTAGGAGTTCAGCAATGGTTCTTTTGCTGCATATTGTTGTTTTCAGGTCAGTCATTCTGATTACCAGAAACGAGCGTGCAAAATTGGTCAAGAAAAAAATTTTAAGCATTGACTGTATCTTGTATTTTCTAAATATTTAAACACATCATCTGTGAATAGACTAATTTCTTCCTTTTTAATGCTTATAACTTTAAATTCTTTTATGTTGCCTGATTATGCTGAATAAAATTCCCTGTGCAAGACAGAATACAAGTGACTAGCCAGCATCTTATCTTATTTGCAGTTTGTGGAGGAAAGTTTTACCTTTAATTGCTAAGAGCAGTAGCGATTTCTAGGTGTACTTCTTATTTGTATAAATTAGTTTATTTTTATTAGTTTACCTTCTGTGTGGCTAAGACTATTTGGTGAGATGGTAAAAACTTGAACATTTAGCAGTAGACGTATGTAGATAAGACCTCTTGCAACAAAAGTGTCACTTCAGTGCTTTGGTAGAAATGATCTTTTAAGTAAATGGCGATTAGTGAATAGCATATATAGTTATGTGTATATACATATGTGCATATATATGTATATCTCAATTAACTCCACACATGATGCACATGAAATATTTCAGAGGATTATATACCCAACTGCAGAAGAGTAAATATAAAAGGTTCAAAGGTGATTTAGAAGACAATCTTCATGACTTTGGTGTAAGCTAGGATTTCCTAAACAGAACATGAAAAACCTGAACACAAAGATTGACTTTTCATTAAGATACTCCACTGGAGAGAAATAAAAGGTAAGACATCAACTGGAGTAAGGTATTACAGTACATATATCCAACAAAGCACTTGTATCTAGATTTATTTTTAAAATCCCTAAAACTGTATAAGGAAACAATCAGGCAGCATATGTTAAAAAGTGCTCAAAAGACTTGAAGAGATCTTTCACAAAGAAGATATCCAGCTATAGGTGGCAATACAACACTTGAAATCCCAGTTCCTTGGAAGGCCAAGGCAGGAGATCTGCAAGTCTGAGGCCAGCTTGGACAATTTAGCAAGATTCTGTGTCAGAATAAAATTTAAAAAGGGCTGGGCTTGTAGCTCAGTAGTAGAGTGCCACTGAATTCGATGCCCAGTACTGCACAAACAAACAAACAACAACAAAATGGCTAACAAACGTATGCTAGCTTTACAATCACAAATGAAAAGAATACAAAAAAACAGACCATGCTCAGTGTTGGTGAGAATTCGAGCAACCAGATTCTCGTGTAGTGTCTGTATCCTGGCCATTGTTTTCTGAGGCTTACTGTGCCCGACTTCTAGCAATTGGCCACTGCATCCTCCCGCCTAGGGTCTTGGTTTTAACCACAAAAACAGCTCTGTCTGTAAGAAGAATGGGCCAAAGGTATCAGAGACTAAACTCCTCCAGGAACAATTTATTTATTTATTTTTTTGGTGGTACTGGGGATTGAACTCAGGACCTTGTGCTTGCCAGGCAGGTACTTATTCCACTGAGCTATATCCCCAGCCCTCCAGGAGCAATTTAATCAAAGATTAGCTGGAATGACCTTTTCTGGCACTCTTCCCATTCCCATTTTACTTCTTTCCTGTCCATGAAGATTTTTTTTGGGGGGGGGGACCATCTCAAATAAATCCCTTGCATTCAAATTCTTTAGGTTGTAATCTGGAAAAATGCAAACTAAGGTGTGTACTATACTCCAATAGACATGTTTGCCTAAAAGGAAAGAGGTAAGGAAATAGCTCCTAATTTGGTGAGAGTAACAACAGTAAATGGTTCTTAGGAGACGTTACTTTCATGATGGAGTTTATCGGGATACATCTCACACTGTTACCAATGTGAAAAGTGCATTTTGTCACCACACTAATGCAAATTTGACCATCTGACCAGAAACTCAACCATATGCTTTCCGTGATTTATCTAACATACTATTCCTGTTACGTTGATGAAGATATTGAAAATAAGAGATTTAAAATAACTTCTTCCAGATCCTGTTGCAATTTTGTGTTCAATTAGGACGCGTTCGCTGAACTCTAGGCCTGCAGTTTGTCAGGGTCAGCATTGAAAGGTCCAGAGGAGAATTGAGGTGAAAGCATTTTATCTTCTATTTAATGAGAAATTTGAGTGAAGTTTTAATGAGAAATTGAGTGAAGTTATAAAACAGAGGGACGCATTTACCAAATGATGATTTGAATGTTTTTATTGAGTTTACTTCAATTCATCATTCTTGGAACAGAGCGCCCCCTGGTGGTCAGAGAGAACAAGGATTGGGATTCCTCCTGGGCGCCTATTGTTATGCAGTAAACTGTGTAACTGAATATAGTTACGGTTTCATGCAGCAGGGATGCTCTTCTTTTGTAGTGGCAAAGAACCATATCTAAAAGTATCTGAAAGCTGGTTGCTGCTAGTGGATCAAAAGTTGGGGCCTGAATACAACCTTGGCTCACTCCCATGAGACAGCGTCTGGTCACCTTATTTTTCCAAGAAATCTCCATGTATCTGCGAGAAGCTTGGCTAGTATGAATGGCCCTAAATCCAATACACTTTGAGGGCCTTTCCTAGGAACACTGATCTTATTTCTTAAGTGTACAGCAGAAGAAAGAGCAGAGACTCTGTAAAGTCAGACTTGTGTCTAAATGTTGCGATAATGGTACCAAGGTACTGGGAGGTTTGAGGTGAGATGTGTGAAGTACTAGCCCAGATTCTCCTCCTTCTTGACAGTTGGAGGTGGTGCTGATGATGAATTACTTTAAGAGCTTAGGAGATGGACTACGCTTAGGCAATTAGCATCTTAGCGATTGGGTTGATTCGCAGATAAGAAGTATTGCTCCAGAGCAAACTCAAAAGACAGCTTACCTATGGGGACCCCTGAGCCCAAGGCGTACATCTAACTATAGACAAGGCATTACTGCAGAAAGACTTCTACCTCTGCTTTTTCTCTTTTAGGTCTTGAGCATAACCTTTGGAATAAACAAGAGGGATTTTCTAAAACATCTTTGTTAAAGAGGCCTGAGTCATTCCCTAAGATGAGGTATATCAGAAATTTTCCATTTTAAGTGTATTCCTTTCGGATTATCCTGACTGAATATAAATATGTTGTTTGCCGTATAAATATCACACAGCCTGTAACCTTTCATTAAGTAAAGTGAGACCAGCATGTCCAGAAAGATCTCAGAACAGAGGCACAGAGCAACTGTATCTAGTGATTTCTTTTCACAAATTCCTTTGGGTGCTGGAAAGTTTGAAGAGTTAAAGCTCGTGAAAGCTTTGAAATCACTGCAGCTTGTTTCTTTCTCCCCAGGACTCTACGTGCACATGTATTATCCAGTTGTAAGCTTTCAAATGAAAACAACTGCATTTTCTTGGCTTAATTGCATATTATTGAATGATCTGTCTCTCGTGCTGTACATGTACAGTAATGAGAAATGTTCTGTTCATTAGAGAACTCCAGCGTCCTAGGTGATGGCAAATCAAGCATTTTGTTGATGTGACTGGACGGAAGTATCTAAAAGGTCACAAAAATCATTTTCGTAAGCCGCCTTCACTACCCATAGACTATATTATATTAAATAGAAAAGAATTTGACAAGATTAATCGATCATACATGTTATGACAAAAACAGTGGGGTTTTCTCACTGCAGTGATTTCTCTCCCTCAAATTATATCTGGCACCACCTTCTTCTTAGCCCTTTGGATTTTAAATTGTTTCATAAGATGGAACAATTGACGTTTCTGGAGGTGCTGCCCCAAGCTGCCAGGTATTGGGGTCGGGTGACTGCAGAATGAACTATGCAAAGGAGCGTCTCTTTGAATGGGTATAGGTTTAGGTGGCCTCCTTTTAGGTACGGAAAATGGAATTTGTCCTTTTTTTCCTTCTTCCTTTTCATCTCTTCCTCCTCTTTTCTCTCTCTGTCTCTGTCTCTCTGTCTCTCTGTCTGTCTCTCCCTGTCTTTCTCTTTCTCTCTCTCTCTCTCTCTCTCTCTCTGTACTTGGGATTGAACCCTGGGCCTTGGCAGGAGTTTTGCACTGAGAAAAACTCCCAACTGGTATAACTCTTATTTAGTGAGAAGCAAATGCCCTAAGCAGCGCCCTAACCATTTACTGCTCGCAGCTTCTTCCCTTCAGTGTCCTGTAATTTCAGGGGACACGGATCTGGCTGTAGCTCAGGATTAAGCAGGTGGGCATTAGCATCACATTTTCCTGATAGCCTCAGGTCAGGCTCGATTGTGCCAGAGCACGAGAAGGCACTTCGTCCTTGGCTGGGAAGCCTCTGGCAGTTCTCTGGGTCTGAGGGGAGAGGGTAGCCTTGGTAACGCCAGGTTTGAAAAGCAAAGCAGTAGAAAACAACATTGTATGGAGTTCTAAAACGTCACCCAAAGGAAGATTAATGAAAATATGTAAGGGCCGGGCTATAGCTCAGTGACACAAGCACCTGCCTGGCAAGTGCAAGGTCCTGAGTTCTATTCCTGGTACCAAAAAAAAAAAAAGAGAAAATATGTTAAAAACAATTATTTTCTCTGTATTGTCAATACAATGGGATTTTTATCTTTGTTTTGAACTATTTTTATATCATGAACTGTTAATGTCCTCATTTTAAAAATTTTTTATGTTCTCAGAATAGATCCTCCTTTGATGCACTTGGGCAGAATTTGAATTAAATTATAAAGGGTCACTTTTTGTATGTGCTGCAACAATTTTATTTACACAGACACATCATTTTGTATTAATGTGATTGTCTTTATCCAACCAGCTTCTATCCAAGAGCAAAGAGCCTGAGAAATACAATGATAATAGATATATTAATCTCTCTGTATTATGAACTATGGTTCTTAATAACTATGCCTGTGTGGGGCTGGAGATCTAGCTCAGTGGCACAAGCGCCTGCCGGGCAAGAGCAAGGTCCTGAGTTCAATTCCCAGTACCTAAAAAAAAAAAGTATCAAAAATGATGTGTGTGTGTATTTGTTTGTTGGGCACAGAGTCGCTCTTGTAATTTCTCTGATATGAGCCCACATCCATGCCTTGTAGTACTACTGTTTTAACTCAAATTCATTTTTCATCAAACAGAGTCAGAAACATGTCCCTTCTTGCACATTGTACCTTTGCCTTTGCTAGTGGTCTCCAACTGTGTGAGCCAAATGTATACACATATGTTCAGATAACACCTTCAATTAAATCAGTATGTTTCAAAGGGACTCAGCAAACGTGAAACCATGGCAATAGCCACAGAGCACAGACTCTTACCTTCCGGTATCCCCAGAACTGGTTCCCCTTCATGCCGTGACAGTCATAGAGCGTGACTGGGCTGTTGTGTGAGATGGCATCAAAGCAGAATTTTCGGGTGTGCACTGGCTCCCCAGGTCGAATATCTTCTCTCCATCCAAAGGTAAAGAGCTAGCAAAGCAACGGCAGGAGAGAAGCGTCAGTGAGTGTAATTTGGAAGGACAGCTCCAGCAGTAGGGGAGGTATGGCTTCTAGCAAGGTAGAGCTTCTGCTTTGTGATTTACAACAAAGAACTACGTTTTGATGTAATACAGGCTTGGAAAAAGTCACGTTTCACAAAGTGCTGCAGTAGCAAGGTCTGCGCACCTTTGGCCCAGGTTGCAAAAAAATGCCAATAAGGAGTTTTCAGTTAGATATTGGGAGAAAAACCCCACAGCAACCTAGGGGAAAGCACAGGGAGAGAGAGAGAGAGGGAGAAAGAGAGAGATTGAAGAGGGTAAAGAAGCAGAAGGAAGAAGAGAGAGGAAAGAAAAGGGGGACAGAGAAGTCTTTAAGGGGGCTCTTCATTTGTCACATAAATCAGATATTCCTGGGTCACATGCTGCCGAGTTAGCAAGAGGACAAGCAGTAAAGTTGGGCTGGACTGATGCCAACACCTTGAAAATCTTTAAGAAAAGCTAACCTTAAAGTAAAGAAAAAGCGAATTAATTTTCTAGGGTTGGAAGAGTAGTTCTGCCGCATGGTGTAGACAGTCTCAGAGTGTAATTCACAGGGAGAGTCCAGTTTACACACAGATCTTTCCCCTCCCAGCTGCTAGGGAGGTTTCATGGAATGGTATTTATCCTTCGTGCATTTAATATGCGCTAATACTCCATCCAGCATTTTCCTATCTTCATCTGTTCTCTCTTATGTCATCTATTACAGTCAGTTATATTAAAAATAATATTTATCGCTGGGCATGGGAGCACAGGCCTGTACGTCCAGTACTCGGAGAGGCTGAGGCAAGAGGAACACAATTTGAGCTCAGAACAGGCAATTCAGTGACTTAGTGAAAGGCTCTCACAAAAAAAAAAAATTAGGATGTAGCTCAGTATAAAGCCCTTAAGTTCAATCTGCCAGTTCTGTAAGAAATTATGATGAGCTAAATTTATTTTACAGTGTAGTAAATTAACCAAACACGCTCCTGTAGGGGGAGGGCATTTTCCTGAGTATTGGGACTGAACCACATTTGAGAGGTACAGTAGGAGAAATCTTTCACTGCAATTCCTTCCAAGTCTAAAATTTCAGTCAGGTTATGTAATTCTAACAACAGGACTTACAGCAGCCTGGCTGTGAGAAGCCAAGCTCTGAGCTGCAAAAAGAAAACAAGAGCCGTCAGGGAAACCCCGTTGATATCGAGACAAGAGGAGCGCTCGGCTGTAAGTGACTTAGCGCTGACCAAGCCCTCTGTGCGCTGTACTTCCTGCTGTGAGTCCTACGCAGGAAGAACATACGGACAGTCTGGCACGATTCCAGGGAGGGCCAACAAAAACTGCTCAGTGGTGGGGAACTGGAAGAAAAATGGAATGAACTGGGTTAAGTGGTCTGAAGAAAACAAGAAAGAAATGATCTACAGCAAACATGAAAGGCAATTGTCAGACGAATGGTGAGCCATTGTACTGTTTCCCAGGAAGACAGGACAAAGGGGACCGTTTCAAACGGGTTTCGGGTTGGGCATTTGAAATAGATGCACGAAGAATTATGTGGCCTTTTCTCCTACATTTTTTTCTTCCTTCTTTTCATATGACTGTGGGCCGAGACATTTTTAGACTCCTTTGAATTCTATGCAGGTGGGTGACTGCTCAAGGAAGTGTCTGTGTGGCTGTTTTGATCACCCTCTTTTAATCAGACGTGCTACTCTCCTGGCTTTTGAAATACTGGGCTTCCCTGTTATCCTCTGACTATCCTGCCCATCTTCTATGATCCATCTCTTCAGCATGGATGTTACTTGGGGTCCTCTCTCTTCCCTGGTTGATTTTAAATTCTCTCCATTGAACTCTCACCAATGTGCTGATAACTCATTATCTGTATTTTGTCAAACTCTTGCAGGATTTCTCAGCAGTAAGTCCCAAGGTCGGCTCACATTCAACACACAGAAAACACAGTTGCTGTTGTTTTCCTCTGTCCTGCTTCTGACCCTTGATTTGTTTGAGTGGACCCAATCAGCATTCAGCTCGTCAGCCCTGAACCCTTACCTGTTTTGTCCTCCACCCCTCACTTTCTTCATTCAATCAATTACCAAGTCTTGGCATGTTCGTGTTAGAAGGAGTTCTGGAATTATTTTCCTTCCTCTCTGTTCTCACAACCACTGCTTCCAGTGTCTTTTGTCTGGATACGGCAGCCACCCCCCACTGACTTCTTTCCCATCTTCCTTTTCTGGTTCCTACACATCTGGTTTTCTCAGCTTTTAGAGAAGTCTGCTTGAAAGGCCTATTTGACCAGGTTCTCTCTCAACATCAAATCCCACATTTTCACATGACCCTTGGAGAATCAAATTCAAAGTCTTCAGTGTCACTAAAGACAGGGTCCTGATGCAGTGAGGAGATAGCCTCTCAATTTCTTGGTGTTCTGTTCTTTGTGTCCTTGATGAAATAATTCAATCAAATGCACAGGAGGCCACGCAGAAGTATAGGTAGAACTTATTGTAAAGTAGACTCAGAGAGAGTTACACCTTCAAGGGAGAAAGCAAGCCGTCCCACGAGGGCGTCTACACTGAGGGCCAGTTTGGACGCCTTTTATGCACACAAAAGCTACTCCTGGGGTTCTGGAACTGGGGTAACTATAATCCCTATCAACATTTTATGTGAATATTACTTTGGAACCGGAAAGTATCTCCCTGTCCTTTTTAAATGGTCAGTCAGTGTTTCCTTAGACGCTTTAATATGTAGGAAATTTAAGGAAGAAATTTACAAAAGATAAGCTTTTCATTTAAGCCAGGCCCCAGCCCAAGTAAGGCAGGAGGGTATTTGAAGAACACTTCTTTTCCTGATGTCGGGCTCTAGGCTTTGGCGGCCTGAAATACTCTGTGCCTTGCTTTGGAACTAGGTAGTCAGGTGGCCAGGTATCTGGAGGAACACGCACAACAGGTAACCTTCGAATGTCACTGCAGTCTGTGGAATTACTTTCAGTCTGAGACCTAAGGAATGATTCTAATTATACCGTACGTGGACATCTTGTTGCTTTACTTCATTGGCAAAGCGTGCTGTTTTGGATCCCCCCCTCCACTGCGCGACCCCGGCTGGCTGCTGCCTGCCTCACACAGCGCAGTGAGTTCTGGCCGAGTCTGGCCTTTG
The DNA here is from genome assembly GCA_004027595.1 of Dinomys branickii. Lineage (NCBI taxonomy): Eukaryota > Metazoa > Chordata > Mammalia > Rodentia > Dinomyidae > Dinomys > Dinomys branickii. The sequence continues at coordinate 83,480 of PVLD010002534.1, forward strand.
CTGATCTAGCTACATCCGTTTTTCTCTGGCTTCTGTTCCACCAACACTAACATGATTGTAGTTGCTCAGACAACATAGGTACATTTTTCCACGCGTGCCTCTGTTTACGAGCGAGGTAAGTATGCGGCGGCCAGGCGATGCTGTGCTGATCAGGCCTTTGCGATTTGCTCCGGGGCTCGCTCATCCAAGAAGTCGCCTTCTTTAAGTGACTGCCACCTCCTCACGTCTTCCCTCGTTTCCTAACGACCGCGCCCTCTGCTTCTGGCTCTCTCCTGGACAGTGAGGTCCTTCACCACGCGGGGCAGATCGTTTTCATTGGGTGTTTCCGCACCCGGAATAATTTATAACACACAATAGATGCTCAGTAAAGCTTCCATTGAATAAACCAAACTCCCTTCATTATCTTACCAGAAAATCTGTTGAAAGTACGGTTGAGATAAACAGACTAATCTTTTCAGTTCATCCAGTGCATCTGTGCTCTTTATATCTACAATAAGATCAATGCTTATTCCCTGTTGATTGAGTGATTGATTGCACTGGGGATATAACCCAGGGCCTCTTGCCAGGGAGGCATGCCCTTCACCCCTGACCTATATCCACAGTCCTTTTTACTTTTTGATCTTGAGACAAGGTTTCACCAAATTGCTCAGGCTGACCTTGAACTGGCCCTCCTCTTGCCTCAGCCTCCTGTGTCCCTGGGGTGACAGGTGTGCACCTTCAGGCTTGGCTCGAATTTTCAGCTTGAATGACTCTAGATGCACTTCACTATCACTGAAAGAAAACTTTCAGACCTATGAATCGGCGACTGATTTTGATGAAATCTTTCTTATATTCAGAGATCCTATTTCCCTCATAGTATGAACAGTCCAACCCGTGCGGGAACAAGCAGTCACGAGTGATTTATCTGTTTCCCTGTTGGTGTGTGTCCCACTCATCTTGTTTTTATATATTCAGAAGTCTAGAGATGAAAGGGACTGTGATAATCACCCAGCACAGAGCCTCATCACACAGCTGGGGAAACCCAGGCCTGCAGAAATGGTCTGTCTCTGCCCTGCCTCACACGCCTGCCTTCCTTTACAGACAGTCTTTTTGTCCATTTTAATAAGATCAGTTGAGTCTAAAAGAATACCTGTGTTATAGCTAGCAGGTAAAAACCCACCTTCCAGGCAGACTTCATCTATTGTCACAACTGTACCTCAGGGCAGCCTTGGGTCACTTTGGGTTCTTGTTTCTCGGTTTGTTATAATGTGATGGCTGTTCTTACATTTGCATGTGATTTTCATACTGCTTCATGTGTTATTACTGATTGCCTTTTTCTATCCGAGGTGATAAGCCATCTTCAGATTATACCACTGCTCTGTTCTCCCTTGTCTAGCACCCGCCGTCAACTGTCCCACTTCGTGTCTCTGGCAGGCTTTGTATTGTAATTTATCTTCTAATGGCCATGTCAAACGCATCAGGCACCGAGTCTTGCATTCATCAGACACAGTTTTCCGTGTACGACCTTGTGACAGCAGAAGCAGGCAGATGCTACGAAGCCATTTTCATTGTTTGCTTTGGGTGATGTTACTGTGACACGGTCTGTCTCCTTCTCTGGGGCTTTTCTTATGGACAAGAGTATCTACATGCCTGAATTTTTTTTTTTCAGACATTAGTTTTAGAGTAAATGGATGTTAATTTCTTCCTCTCATTCTCTGGAGTGATGCTCTTAAATACAGATTTGGAGTGATAACTTGTCTCTTTGCTGTAATATTCATGGGCTTGTGTAATGTTGAGTAGGTCTCTACTGCATTGTATGAATAATCTCACTAGATTTAATACTGAAAATTTTCTTCTTTGGATCCAGCTACCCAACTTGAAGCAACTGAAATTTTTTTTTTTTTTCTCTGCGGGTACTTTTATTCTATGTTGTTATGTAGTTTGTGGAAATTGAGATATAAGGTTTCTCCTTGTAGCTGGTATCCATTGGTATGTTCTGTCTTGACAGTGGATTGTTTTTCCCAAAGGAAGGGAATTTGTCCTCCGGCTGCACGCACTGACGTGCTGGAATCTCTGCAGCTCTCTGGGTCTCGGAAAGGGACCATGTGCCTGCTTCCTCAGCAGGAAGAGAGGCGTGCTGCAAAGCTTCCTCCCAGCAGGAGGTTTTAGCCTGCTGCTGGGCCCGCGGAGGGAGAACAGCCGAAGTAGGCCAGGAGAGCACCTCCTCCTCGCCCCTGTTCCTTCCTCTCCTTGCATCCATAATGGCAGCCCGGGAAGATCTTTGCAGACCTTACGGTCTTATTTGGGTCTATTTTTATTTTTCTTTCTTGGTCCCTTAAGGAAATACAGCCAGCACACAATGCAGTAGTGATATCAAACAGCTAAATAGATCACCCTGGAAGAGTGAATCGCACATCTGCTTCCCGCATAGAAGCCAGATCAGTCACGACTCGTGTTCTGCACAAAAGGCGGTTTCTCGTACAGGGGCTTCGCCGGGCTCTGTCTCCTAGGTAGTCATACTCAGCCTTGTTTTACTTTTGTCTACTTTTCGGAAAAAAAAATTTCGACTCTAAGTATCCCCGTTGATATCACGTTGCTTTTCCCCCCTTTTTCTGGACATTATGAATTGAACCCAGGGCCTCGCGCTTGCCAGGCAGGTGCTGTACTGCCGATCTACATTCCTGGCCCGTGAATTTGCTTTTGAATTAAAATAAATACCCATCATTTTCCTGTCTTGATACACTACTCTTCCAGAAATTCGAATCTAAATGTAAAGAAATGAATTATAGTTACTGTGTCTTTAAGTAATTGAATAAAGTGTAGTTAATTACTACAAAATGAAGCGGCTTGTAATATTTTAACGGAGTCGCTATGTCGTGATGTAGTCTTAGAACTAATTCATTTTTCATCTCCTGACATCCTTTAATCTTCCAGTAGCTCCGTTTTTAAGTTTTCTAGAGACTGGAAATCTTTTTAAGGAGCAATATTAACGAGCGTTTTTTGTTTTACCTATGTAGTTTTCTTCTTGTCTAGTGTTGCCCTCTGGTGGTCACTTTTTGAATTACAAGCCATAGATTTCTTTTTTTTTGCAGTTTTTTAGCCTGAAGGCAATAAATGGAACCAATAAAATGTATGCAGTACAGTTGGTGTTGTTTATATTCTCTTTCAGCTGTCAAATAAAATTTGCGAGCCAGAGCAAATTGCATTCTAGGATATTACAGAGCAGAAATATTAAGCCTGATCCAGGCCCCGGGCATGCATCCCTCATACCAACGCTAGGCTAGGTGGGCTTCCTGTGGGGCTGAACAGAGGTGGTAAAGAAATGAAGCACTTCTGTATAACTTGCTCCTTTTTCTTTTAAAAATATTCCCTCCTGTTTCAGATGCCATCCTCGAGCGTTCTCTTTTCCTCCCAGGCTGCAGTCAGAATTGCCTGGTGGAGTTAACGGACGACATTCTCCCTCTGATCTCTGTGTGCCGATAGGAGGAGACAGCGGGAGGAGGGCCAAGTCACTTTTCTCTGATAGCTGATTCTTATTAGTAAATCCTGGAGTCACACACACCTTCTTTTTCCTTCTTCTTCTTCTTAAATCCCTCTGGTGAATGATCATACCCTGGGGTGCACACTGGAGTGAACGATGGCTCGTGTTTGGTGACTGTTGGGAGTGGGGAAATGGAGTCAAAGTCGCAGCCCGAGAGAGGTTTGTTTGGTGTTAGCACAAAGTGACCTTCCGGATGCGCGTGAGAAGGCAGAGGGAGAGCAATGACTCCGTCTACTTTATGTGTCACACGCTACCGTATCAGCTACAGTTCGTTCTCGTAGAAGCCTATTCACACGGAAGGTATCACTGTCTTTATTTAAAGTTAGTGTGATTGTAGCCTATAGAGAATGAATGATTTCACAAGGCCATATGGTGTAAGGCGAAATCTAGGACGGCCTGACTTCGAGGTCCACAACCCATGTAGGGTGTCAGGAGGCTGTAGCGGCAGACCGCAAGGACCAGGTAGACTAAGCAGTTACAAAAGAGACGCTGTTAATTGAACTCATTCTGGACTGTGCTGCAAGCTTGATGTGTTGTTTTTCTAGCATCATGCTGTTCTGACTCTAATGCAGGGTAGAGGTGGGAAAGGAAGGGATGGTTGCATGGGGAGAGGAGGTGCCAATGTACCGAATCTCAGCGTAGCTGGACAATTCCTTAATCTCGTAGGCTGGGTATGAGCTTGCCATGAGTGCATAAGGTAACAGGAGAACGTACCAGCTGGGGCGGTTCCTCGTGCAGTATGCAAGATTACATCACTGTCGGGGCACCACAAGGCCCACCAGAAACTGCTGCTTACTCTTTGGGTTTTCATAAGAGAGCCAGCCTGGCCAGTTCTAGAAGCACTGGCAGGGCACACTGTCCTGCGCTTGGAAAACATCCTTTCTCCACAGAGAGAGGGGACTAGGATGGGGGAAGAGCTTTCACTCTATAAATTCCTTTCCTTCTGAGTATGGTAGTATGTGTTGACCCTTGTCAAGTCTGTCTAGCGAGGGCATAAATGTCTGCTGTGGTATTTTTCATAGTTTCTCACTGGACTATTTCATGATTCAAACCATGAAATGGGGCAGATATTGTTCTACTCCCTCTCTGCTCTTGCACAAGTGCCTCAGTGTCAGGAATGCCCCTATCAAGGACGCTCAAGTTTCAAACTGAGTTAGAAATCACACCTCACTTACACTGAGTGGCGCTGAATGTTTTTCCATCTAAAGCAATACGTGGTCTTACAGCATCCCGCGGAGTCCGTCTTGGGGTGCTGCTGTCTCGTCTATACTCCTGGCACGAGATTAAAAACTACTCCAAGGCTAGCACTCAAATTATCAGCTGAGGTCTGTGGAGAGTATTATGTCCCATACTCAGCCAGAAGGAAAACATAAGATTAGATGAACCCCCAAATAGAGAATGACAGTCTTTCATTAAAACCATGAAATTTGGTTGAAAGACTTTCCTAGCACTCTCTGGGCTTTCTGCATTTTGTAAACGATGACTTTGGGAAAGGCAGGGAGGTCAGCACCACCGTGAGCAATGCTACCCTCCTCTCTATCGCTGAAAGCATATTCATGTACTTCATCTCAGCTGATCAGCCCAGCTGCTTTGAAGAGAAACAGAAATAGAAGTAAAGTGATTCACGTAACTGCAGGGCTGGCAGGTGACAGGACCGTGGCCTCCCTCTGGGCCCCCTGCGCACTATCCAGAGACTTGTTCCCCCGCTATCCATCCGGCCAGCCCCGCCGCACTCCACTCCCGTGACTTCTCACATGCCTGCTCATGAGACCACGTCCTCTCAGAACCGTCCTTCACACAGATGTCCAGCCTCAGCTCCGTCCCCGTGGCTCCATGCTTGCTGTCTACGCAGAGGTTTGCTGCCACGTTCCGAATCTATGGAAAGAAGAAAGCACGTTGAGCGTGGGGTCAGTTCTACAGCTGTGTGGTTCCACTGGGCGGTCTTTGACTGACTGGATAATAAACTATTGTATTTTGAAATACCCAACTAGAATGATGCCTGGAGTTTGTAGGCAATCTATGGAGGAAAAGCAGCAGATTAAATAGAATGTAGGGCACATGTGAAAGAACACGAGATGGACCTCAGAACTGCAGCTGGATGCAGGTCACGCAACCTGGAGAGGAGCGCAGAGTTCATGACTTCTGTAAAATGGGAGATTTTTCTTTCTCAGGTGGTGCTTCACTTGCGATTTATCACCTGCTTCCTGTTCCTTCCACCATTACCATCCTAGTGTAAAGGCCCAGTCTGAGCCGGGGGACAGGCGAAGTGTGTGACGGAGGAGAGTAAGTCACTGGTCATGATGTTCGTTTGTTTTCATCCACTTTTCCTGGACGGTAAACTACGTTACTTTGCACGGGTGTCCACTGAATGAGGAGGCATTGCCTTGGGCTGTATATACCGTACAGTGCGGTTAATGTGTATATGTAACAAGACACACTTTAAACATTTTCCATCCAAACATGGGGCACACCTGGGCTGAGGGCTGGTCACACTTGCTAGAGGATTATCAAAAATGAAATTTTTTTATTTATAATTTTTGCAAAAATAAACAAACAAAACCATAGGAGGGTACATCTGAGAACTTTTGTTTTCATTATTCTGGAACCCATCAACTTCAGATTTGAATCCCAAGTTAGGGAAAGAGCTTGCCTCTGACCACTTATACACTGCTTGCTTCTCTGTTCTTTTTATCGTGCGTGATCACCAAAGATAGGGAATGAACTTCGTGGTCCCTGGAGTGCACCTAATTCACCACTGGCTTGTTTTACCTTTTGTCTGTCTTTCCTTTGACATTTCCTTTGCGACTTTGCAAGTGAAACGAAAAATATTCTTTGTGCGGGGCTGGGGATGTAACTCAGTGGTAGAATGTCTGCTTGTCATGTGCAAGGTCCTGGGTTCAGTGCCCCGCACTGCCCCAACCAACCAAAGAACCTATTGTAAAACTAACTTCTTAACCTGTGATGATGTGGCTCTAGTGAAATAGCAATGCCCAGGGTGTTAAGGTTGGTTTTTTCCTTGCTGCCTTCAAGCTGGGCCGTTCTGTAAAGATCTGATTTATCTCCTTCTCTGAGTCCTGTGTGATGGTTTTCTGAAGCTGTCTGCGACCTTGAAACCAAGCAACAGAACTCTGGGCAGCTTCTCTTTTCAGTTCTGTACCACTTACCTCGCAGACACACTCGGAGAGCCAGTTCTTAATTTGTATATCTAAGGCATCTTTGGGCACCATTATTCCCTCTGCTTGAGTCTAGGAGCTCAGAACCAAATGTGCAGCGCTTGGTAGGGGGGAGGTGCTTTTGGTTCTTGAGTGCTTGGCTACAGTGGGAGGTTTGTCCTTGTACATGAGCTGGCATTGACCCCTACCCACCTGAGGCACTTTACTCTTGGAAAAGAACACACAAAAGCCAGAGATAATGAGTTGCAAATCTGCCAAATGTGTCTGTGGACACACACGAAGCCTACCGGAGGTCCCCATCTTGTTTCTCAATACTCTGGGCTTGCAAGGGCTCTGGCAGGGATGGAGGATACCATTTGCTAAACTCTTGAATTTTCTAAATTCTCACTCAAATGGCATCTGTGTAGACAATGGGATAAACTGCTTTGGAAGCCAAATTTCAAGTTTCCGAGGCATAATTGCCTACATCTGTGTAAATTCCAGCACAAAGTTGTGCCAGAGAGGAAATGCTGAGAGTTCAGTACAGGATAAGGTAGGCAGCTGGGGACAAGATTAATATCCGGCCAGCATCACTCTCTTCTCTCCCCCTTATCTTTTTATCTCCATCTCTTCGGTACATAGTCATAGCCTCTTCGTTTTCTCAAAAGAGCAAGTCCGTCAAGAGAAACAGGTAAATAAAATTCCAACAGAACTGATATTATACATTGCTCATTTCCTTGAATAAGATTTTAAAAAATTGTAGCCAAGAACACTCACTAATTTCTATCACCCCACACAGGCTCATGAGCCATGGCTGAAGGTAGAGTTCACACACAGACATTGGCTCCGTATCTAGGATGTGGACTGCTGAATAAATCAATGAGAGAAAAAGTAATTTCCAGCCTCACCTCTTTGATGTCCTGCTTCAGGGCTTGACATCATTAGAACTGTGATGAGGAATCCTGAGGAACGTCGTGGAGGCTAGAGAGCGAGGCAGAGTTTGACCAGGGGAAGGAGTCAGAGAAGAAGCAAACAAGGGAAAGAGGAATTCTGTGTGACAAGATTGGAGAGATAAGCTCCTCTGGGCAAGGGTTAGGGGGAAGAGGTCTGGCTGGGAGCAAAGGCTTTCTTCAGGTATTCAAGAGGAGTGTGGTTCAATTTTAATATTGTTTTATTTCCCTCAGCACAGGAGGCTTTTATTTAAAAAATTATAAGAGAAGGGGAGTGTGAAAGAAAGTCAAGGTGGCTAGTAGGTGTGGCGTAGGCCATTCAGTTGGCTTAAATGAGAGATGCCCTCAGCTCAGCAGATGACAGAGCATGGTACGCAATTCCCTGTGATCTCCACAGGTCTTTACTGGGTTCATTACTCACGCGAGAAATATTTATTAAGTCCCTGCTATGTCAATACATTGTGCTAGATCCTGGGGATAGGGTGGGGAGTTGGAAAGAATCAGTGTCCTCCCTTGTGCAGTTGATGGTTTAGTCAGGACCTTCCAGAGACTGGAAATTTCCAACATTTCTGGCTGTGAGTTTTCAGTGTGGCAAAATGAATCACCATGTCTCTCTTCATGAAGTCTGAATGATTTTAGAAGGTAAATTTACTCTGTGAGCTAGAGAGACACTGATGCAGGGTGGGAAGAGAGAGAGCTGCCTGGAGACCAGCAGGTCTGGGTTCAGCTCACCAGGTACAAAAGAGTTTCCCTATAGCCTTAGCCATGTGCTCTTCTTCAAAGCTCAGCCTGCCCATTTATAAAAAGTCCACCTTCAAGGAGTACTTCTGAAGGAAAGGAACTTTCAGAAGGATGAGCAGAAATTTAAGAGAATGCTCAGAAGTTCAAACCCCACCTGGCAGCTTAGGGAGTTCTTGTCTGAAAATAAAAAAGGTCAGGGTTGTAATTTCATGTACAGTACTTGGGCTCAACCATGAATCTTGCGAAGCAAAGTGAAGCAAAGTGGGATGAAACAAAACAAAACAAGGAAGGAAGGAAGAAGAAACAGAAAGAGAGAAAAAGAGAAAGAGAAAGAGGAAGAGCCGTCTAAATGCAGGCTTGCTGGAGAGGTACCCTTCTGAGGGCACCTTTTATAGAGATTAATCGCAAAGTAAAGATGATGAAAAGATCAACTCGGAACAAGACAGCTCGGAGCACTTAGCAGAACTGATGAGCGGAAGGGACTCGGGGGCAGACTGAATTCAATCTAGAGTGAGGCAGTGGCAGAGTGCTGTACCTGTAGGCTTCAGAAAGAGCACAAATATTGCTCTTTGACAGTGCAGAGAACTTTTTGTTGTTATTCTAGGGACTGAATTCAGGGCCTGTGCTCTACTCTGCGTTACTCCCCAATCTTTTTTTCCCTTTAACACGGTGAAAACTATATACCGAGGTGATCAGTTGAGATGATCCCAATTTTGCTGGCACAGTCCAAGGCATCCTGATGTGTAGGCAGCGGAATGCAAACCCTCTCTCCACCAAGCCTACTGGGTATGAACCTTGGTGACGTCAGTGTCACAGAGCCTCTTCACAGCCTGTCTGCTCCGGGCTTGTTGCTTTGATATCCACCGTGCATGCGAGTGTGCTGCCCCTTTGTCTTCCTCAAGGCTGATCAGGAACTTCGCTGTGGCACAGCAGTCATGTCTGTTCTTTCTCCTAGGGAGATATTTTGGCTGCCTCTGGGACCACCGTGTCTTGAACTCAAATCCATGTGAGTGACACATGGATTTTTTTTCTTTCTTTGTGGCTGTGGTGCTTTTCAGCAACACCTTCTTGGCCTACCAAGGCTTTGCTTTTACTTTGGCTTGGGAGGGACAGGACCTGCCTTCTTCGCCCTCAGTGCTGTCCTCGTGAACACTGTGAGGAGTGTTTTAGGGAATGCGAGATGGTTTGCTGCGGTCCAGCATGAAGTTTGTAAAGTGAAGGCAACCGAGCCTCAGAGGAGGCTTGTGAGGGTGTAACAGATGTAGGCAAAGCACTTACACAGTGTCTAGAATATTGTAGGTGGTCAGGAAAGTCAGCTGTTTGGTTTTAGCAGATTCACCTACAATGGTGAATACCTGGGGTAGGGTCTCAGACAGATCACATTTTATCCTCTGAGATGTCCCAAATATAAAGAGACCCCGACTGAATAAGACTTGGCAAGGCACATCAGTCTATGCCACCAGTTAATCTCGATAGCATCACTCCTAGTCCTCCAAGATCTCCAGGCAGCAAGTGCCCTGTTACACTCGCCCATCTCCTTTCTTCACCCCCAGTCAATTCATGATCTCAGTAGATCCTAGTCCTGGATACCGACCGCCTCACTTTCCCTGTCCTTTCCTGTTTCTCAGATTTACAGTAGTTTGACATTTGCCATGGTTGTCAAAAATCAATTGATCATAGAGGTGAGGGTTTACTTCTCGGAGATCTATTCTATACCATTAGTTTGTGTGTCTGTCCTTATGGTTACATCACTATTCTTGATTACTATAGTTTTGTACTAAGTTTTGAAATTAGGAGATGTGAGTTCTCCAAGTGTGTCTTTGTTTAAGGATTATATTCAATATTAGGGTTCCTTGACAGTCCATATGAACTAGCTGGATTGAATGGTATTTTTACTCACAGTTTTCTGAGAAATCTCTATACTGATTTTCATAATGGCTGTATTAGTTTACATTTCCACCAGCCACACAGGACCATTCCTTTTTGACTGTTCCCCCACAGAATTTGTTAGTGTTGACTTCTTGATGGTAGCCATTCTTTCAGGAGTGAGACGAAATCTCAGTGTTGTTTTAATTTGCATTTCTGTGCTGTTTTTTCCATGGCATAGTCAGCAGTTTGGGGTGTGGGCAGAAGACAGTGAGCGGTCTCTAGAGATTGGCACAGCTGCTACATCCCCTGTCCGGCAGATTTCTTCATCACAGCTAAAGGCTTGTTTGCAGCAGTCACCCACATCAGATGGGATCAGCCTTGGTGGGTGAAGGGCTGGAGAGTTCTACGTTCTTCCCTTACTCATAGTCTCTTAACCAAAACATGGTTATTACCTTTTTTTTTTTAACGCTAGGCAAATGCTCTACTGCTGAGCTACATCCCACTCACTATTATTCTTTTAAAAAAATTTTGTAACAAGATCTCTCTAAATTGCTCAGGCTGGTGTTGAGCCTGCCTCAGCCTCCAGAGCAGCCAGGGTTACAGGCTTGTGCCACTGTGCCTGTCAGTTACTGCTCTTTGCAATGTCTGATTCTATCCTCTTTTGAGACCTCTTTTACCCCTTCAGTAGCTAATTTTTTTTTTTTTAATATCGAAGTTTCCGTGTTGAAATTACTAGGCTGGTTTCTATCTTTGGACTCGACTCCACAGAGAAGTAGTCATTGAAACCAGGGACCCACATGAGACCACTCAGACAAAGAACAGGAGGCAAGGTAAGAGGACTAAGGCTGACATGAGAATGCCTTCTTGTAGCAGCAGGCAAAGCAAAAGTAGCTTGGGAAAGAAAGGGAAGGAGGAGAATCTGCAGGAAGACAGGGAGAAGCTTGAGAGGTGGGCAGAAGGTCCATAGCATCAAATTCCAGAGCAGACAAGTAGGAGGGCAACTGGGGTGGAGGGGTTGGATTTGGCGGTTTGGAGGTCGCGGGTGACCTTTCAGAGTTTCTATGGTGTGGAAGATTAAGACAAAAGACGGATTGCTAAGTAAAGTGAGGAAAATTGGGAGGCTAATATTAGTCAATAAACAGAAGCTTGTTTTTCAAGCAGCTTGATAGTGATGGGATACATCCATACAAGAGAAAAGCAGAACTAAAAATAAATCATTTTGGGGATAGAGTGAATTGAGAATAAAATTACATATAAGCTCTGATGTGACTTATTTGAGACTCAGTTAAAAATTATGAAGTGCTTTTAGAAATTAAAAACAGTATATAACAGTGGTGGCAAAAACATGCTGCATGTGCTGCAGCGGGCCGCTTGTATCACTGAAAGCTCGAAAAGGTTCGCCATGACTGGCGTGTACAGACAGAGCACTAAAAATGTTTCATTATCTTTACAGGCGTTTGCACGGGTTAGGGTTTTGTCTCCTGGCCACTGTGCCACTTTTGTCCGAACAGATTCACTTCCCCTCTAATTGCTCCGTGACAGTGCACCCCACTGACTGCTGCAGAGACTAACTAGGACCTGCCCTTGAAATTATGCCCACGGACACTTTCCTCCTATCTTGTGTGCATTTTCCTCTTCTGAATACACCATAAATGAAATTGCTTTGGCATTTCCCTCTTGTCCTGGAACTTACTAGAAATACTCATTTCGGAAGGCTGTCTCACAGGATACAAGAGAAAGATGAGCCTATGGCATAAATGTTACTGGAGGGCCTTCAGATTTCTACACATTCTGCCCCAAGCAGTCTTTTTCTAAGGATGCCTAGAGTTAAATACTGTACTATTTTTAAAACATGTCTTGCTTGCATCACATTAGGTTCTTTTAAATTCAGGGTCATTTGCCAAAATAACATGATTTTCACAAACAGACACAGAAGAACACTTGTATAAACACATGACTTCTTTTGGGGGTTTAAGACATGCATCTGTTTTCTGACAAAATGAAGGAAGTGAGGGCAGTCTTTTCACCCTACTTCATTCTCAACTGGATCCTTTCAGAACCATCACTTTGCTTCCGGACGCTGTGCATTCATTCACATTTGAACTGGAGCTTGGAGAAAGTAAGTGGTTTGTCCAAGATTTTATGATGAGAGGATGACAGGTGGGTTTTGTATCCATGTCTCTGATTCCTAATCCTTTGTCCCTTATCCCGTATGATGTTAATGCTATAATTAATTCACCAGAAAAGTATCATTTTGGGTGATATGCGTGCGGCAAGTGGTTTATTAAGCTCAAAGGAATACACAGAGATTAAAGAAGGCTACTCTTAAGTTTAGAAAAGAAGGGATCAAAAATCAGATCAGATGGAGAGATGAAGCAAGGTAAAAATTAAACTCACTTGAACACTCAGGGACATTCCAAGGAATGGAAAGCAACAGTAAAGCCTATGAGATGCAAAAACAAAAACTATCTGGTGAAGCAGCTCAGCTCCGGGAGAGGCCGTGGTGCTACAACAACAGGTCTCCTGTCGGGTTGAGAGGAGGAAGCATTTCCTACACTTGGCAGGAGACTCTGGATTTTAAGCTTAGATATTAAAGTAATATCAAGTTTTCTGGAAGGAAATCTAGAAAATGGCAGCGAAGTGGTGACTTTGTTCTCACCTGTGCACCTCACTGGGAATTCCTCCTTCCGCGTTCAGCAGGCAGGTGCACCCCATTCCACCTGGTGCTGCTCGAGAGGAGGCTTTTCCTGTCCTCCTCCCTTGATGATTAGAAGGCTGTGTCCGTTTGGAGTTATACTTTGTAAAGACGAGAATATGGGAGACTTTGTATAAAAATTTGAGCTCCGGAAAAGCAAATTCTTTCTTTTCTTAAGCTTGAATTCTTTCCTAGAGATTTGATGTTCTAATTTCATAAATTCAAGGACAGAAATATTTTCTGACAAATTCTGTCATGAAGGCACTGCTGGAAGAGAGGCATGGGCCAGTGAGAAGGTAGCTGATAGTTGGGGTGGCTGAACAAGGCTTGGAAAGCTCAGGTGACGATTTTTCATGTTTTGGTAAGAGTCCCACACACACGTGTTATGAGCCAAAGTGGAGTCTCTGCGTGGGGTCGCAGACACGAAAGCAGGCATTTAAAGAGAAGTTGCAAGGCATAGTTTAGGAGATCAGTGGTTTACCTGAATCCTTCTTTTCTTCTCTGCAATTTATGAAACTCAGGTAAGTAAATGATGGGAACATAGCAGGGAAAAATGAGATTTGGTGGAAAATTGTACACAGCACGTTCAAGAAAAGCACCATAGAAAACTACAGAAAAACTCGTCAAAACGTATGTGAAAGTCAAGAAAGTAATCAAGTGAAAGTCTCATGGGAGTTTTTCAGTAGTTCGCAGAGAAAAGAATCTCAGAAGGAGAGTGCTTCCCATGCTAATAACCTTAATTTAAGCTTTGTCAAGAGCTTTTAAGCTTTGAAGGCAGTGCACACCAGAGCAGAAGCTGCCTTGTACGCTGTGGAGGCAGTGCGACCCTTCTTTCCTTGAGTCTCAGACAGAAATGGCTGCTCATCATGTTCCTGCCCTGTCACTCTGAAAGTGGCATGGCGACCTCTCTTCAGACACAGCCACCTTGTGCTAAGCAAGAACATGCTCTTTTAACTAATTTTTGGCACCTAATGTTCTTGTCATTTTTCTCCTGGAGTGCTATTTTATGAACATAAATACTTCTTGCAGTGGTTGCACTCAGGTATGCATTGCCAGTAAATCTAAGATTTGTTCCAGTTCGAGTGAAATCATGAAAAGCCACATCCAACATTATCTTTAAAGCCAGAGGCAATAGCCATAGGCTTTGAAGATAAAGCAATTTTTAGTACTTGAAAAACTATTTACATAACATGGTGTTTTGAGAAAATAATTCTTCCTTTGCATTCAAATCAGGTGATCAGAGTGTGAGCAGGTTTGAAATCTTGGCTCATGCAAGTTGTTACCCTCTTGTGTAAGATTGACTACGGTTAGCTAATGAAGAGCTGCAATCCAAATTATACGGCTGATTCTGAGAAGAATGTGACTCTTTGACTCTAGGCAGAGTGGCAGCAAAATCCCTGAGACATATGATACCATGTGGATTTTTAAAGTTCTCTAGAGAAGTGGCACTCTTGCTTGAGTGGAACAACAGTCTGTCTGCTAAGGAAAGCCAGCAAATTATCTTTATTTTTTGCAAAAATAACTTGAATCTGAGTTTTCTTTTATATATTTCATCACTGTTATACATGGCACATTGAAAGAGATGGCTTGGGTTTTTCAAGTAAAAGTATGGAAATGTCAAATAACAGTTATACCCACTACTTCCCTGTAATATTTCTTTGTAGGCTTTGCCTTATGAAGTCCTTTTATAAAGCTGAAGACTGAAGAGTGGTAAAAAATATTTCCATTCTACTCTTATCTCCTGCTATAAAATCAAACGCATGGGGAGTGGAATTGGTTGCATCCTAAAGGGCTGACCTTAAAATGCGAAGTCACACTGCCGAGCATTCTGCCCTTGTTTTCTGTAGCAAGGGAAATTAATGGAAAACTGATAGGAAAATGATATTTCTGTATAAAAGCAAATGAACTACTTCCAGGCTGTGGTATCAGAAATTTGACCCAGGACATTATTTTATGCAACAGTTAGTGCAACCATCTTGAAATGCTCAAACGCTCTGAATGCTAATCACACACTTATTTCTAATCTAAGAATTTCATTTAATCTCCTTCCTCTCACTTTTTCTCAGTGTTATTAGTCAGGTCAGACATAAGTTCTGAGAATAAGCTGCTTGGGGTTTGGTTGGATTGTGACATCATTGCTAGGTGGCAAAAGATACGATTAATCACTTTCCTGGGAGAGAATGAGATTACTTTTCACTGAAAACAAAGGCAAACAGAGAAAAATCCAAAACAACAGCACAGAGAAAAACAAAAAATATTCTCAAGTAAGTCAACTGTAGTCTATTCTAACACACTTAGTGCACGTACAACTTAAGCAGCCGGGTCATTTTAGCTGTGGTGAAAGTTAGGCAGGTCCCACCTTAACTTTGGGGGACTTTAGAAGCTCAAGGCCTGGGTTATGTTTTTGGCAGTGGCTTGCAGAGTTATTTTAAGTCAAGTTTTGAGGTAGAATTATGCCTTAATCATCCCTGTAACTCTCGCACCTGTCATGGATTTTGGTGTGTGTTGTATTAGTCAGCAAGGGCTGCTGAAACAAAATAACACAGGCTAGGTGGCTTAAACAACAAAAAAAATATGTCTTAGTTCTGGAGGCTGGAAATCCCACATGAAGGTGCTCCTATGTTTGGTTTCTTCTGGGACCTCTCCTTGGCTTGCAGTTGGCTGTCCTCTTGCTGTGTCCTCACAAGACTTTCTCTGTGCATGCCCCCCACTTCAGTGAAGAATCTCTTCTTCATATGAAGACACCTATCTTGCTAGGGTACAGTATAATGCTTAGGACCTTTTTTGAGTCTTAATTATTTCCTTAAAAATCCTATCTTCAAATACAATCAATTGGGGGTTGGGTTTCAATATATTAATTCTGGGAGGACACAGTTCAGTATGTTACATACACTTTCTCAATAATTGACTTTTAAATAAAGAAAAAATGCTAACCGTTCCTAGTTTTTCATCTGATGAATGAGATGAGTCACTGCAACAGCTGTTTGCTAGTGTCTTTGCGGTTAAAGTTAGAATTCCATAAAGAAGTTTCACTCAACCTTGAATTTTCCAAATGATTTGAAAGGAATTCATTGCTAGAAGTTTTTGCTGGTCATGCTTATACCTGTTTTCTGTCTCTACATCCCCATCAAGCCTATGCAGGAGGTCACAAGCACAGCCAAGCCACTTGCTCTTCATTTATTCCTGCCTCAACCCCTCACCCAGCTCCGGACTCATTGCCTCTCGTCATTGGAATCACATCACAGGTGAAGCTCTGGCAGTGACTTTGCAACAAGGGGCCCCATTGGCAGTATGGGCTACTTGCCTGATTTGTGTTTTTTGAGGCTGGGTGTAGTTATTTCATTTAACACTATCATTATCATTTTATGTAAGTGATTTAAAATGTTTTGGGGCTATAAACTCTTTTTGAGAATCTAATAAAAGCTGTGAACTCTCCAAAAAGAAGTGTACATATATTGACACAGAGTTTGGCATATGAAGTACTCCTGTTTATATATCTGGTGGTGCTTAAGGTCTGTTTCACATGTGTATTACATACATAACTTTTTCTTCTCTCTTAATGATGTCTGAATGTGTGGGAGCTTGATTTTTTCTCTTTGGAATATACAGTATGATATTTTTCTTATACTCCATAGGCTTCACTGAAGAAAAAAGTGACTGTATCCTTTCCCTTAAACGCACTCGCACCAACACACTCACCCACCACTGGGTGGCTTCTCATTCAGTGCTTTCCCCTGAATGTCTCCACTGGTACAATTGTGGCATCCTCTATCCATTTGTAATGCTAATCAGCGATTTGGTGGTGGCAAGTAAAAATAGCCAATATTTTATGGAGAGCTCACTGTGTTAGGTTCTATGCATTTGATTTCCATGGATTGTTTCATTTAAGCATTATAACAAGTCTATGAGGTGGGTAGTTATTATTCATAGTTTCCAATGAGGAAGCAAGGTGCTTTAGTTTCCTGTGGCTGCTGAGAAATTACCATAAAGTTGTGGTTGGACTTTTTTCCCTCCAAAGTTTTAGAGGCTAGAGTTTGAAATTAAGGTGTTGGCAAGTCTGTGGTTTCACTCCTTTGCATCATCAGGCTTCTGGTAGCGGAAGTCTCATCAGCATTCCTTGTCTTGTGGCTGCTCATTCCAAATTTTGCCCTTGTCTTTATATAGATTCCTCATCTTTTTAATGTGTCTCTTCTTTCAGTGTCTCTTACAAGGACTGTTGTTATTGTTCCTAGGGCCTAGCTAGATAATCCAGGATGATCTCATCTCAATTTTCTTAATTTAATTCCATCTGAAAAGATCATTTTTTTTTTCTAAATAAAGTCACATATGCAGTTTCTGGACATTAGAATACAGATGTATCTTTTTTGGGCCACCATTCAACCCACTACTCAATGCATGGATAAGTCAGTGCTAGATCTAGAATTCCAAATCTTGTGCTGGGATTTCAAAAAGCTGGAAAAGTTCCACGCTCACCTGCTATAGATTCTGTGCTCTCTCTGGCTTTCAATTACAGTAACATTTATGTTACAGGCTGACTGGTTGTTGGTGAGAAGATCGAGGTCCATTTTGGGAACCATGAAATTGGCTCACACGAGGACATGAAGAAGCCTAGGCTGAGGACAGGACAGTAGAATAGCTCCTCAAGAGCAGAGTGCCTGCTTCTAGTTTCCCACCTTACCTCCGCTCTGGTGTGCGATGCCCCATGACTTTTTGCCCAGAG
Source organism: Dinomys branickii (assembly GCA_004027595.1). Lineage (NCBI taxonomy): Eukaryota > Metazoa > Chordata > Mammalia > Rodentia > Dinomyidae > Dinomys > Dinomys branickii. Next base: position 101,127 of record PVLD010002534.1, read on the forward strand.
TACATAAAAGCAAAGCTCTGAGGGGCTTGGGGAACCTGCTGAGCTACACCTGGGATCTGCCTGGGAAGAAAGTAAGTGTGATCTTGATTGTCAATTGATTGGCTTGAGAGATTCCTGGAGATTAGTGAAGCATACTTCTGAGTGTGTCACTGGACATGATCTTGGAGACTATGTCTGGTCTCAGGCCTCTTCCTTTCTGTCTTCCTTGGTCTCTCTGCTTCTTGGATGCCATGAGTTGACAGCTTTCCTCTGCCATACCTTCCTCCATGGTGTTTGTGCCTTGGAACTAACCATGGACTATACCCTTTGAGATTATGAACCGAATTTAAACTCAAACCATCCAAGTTGTGTGTGTCAGGTACTTTGTTCCAACAACAGAAAGTCTAATACAGACAGTGAACCTGTGGATGTATTTGGCTGAAATGTTATACATGCTGCAAGAAATTAAAGAAGACAGAAACAGAGGGAAAGGCACCTCTAACATTACCCAAAGTGATTCAGTGCAATGCCTGTCAAAATCTTAATGGCTGTTTTATACAGAAATAGAAAAATCTATCATTAAATTCACTTCAAATTTCAAGGGATCTTGCATAGCCAAAATAATCTTGAAAAAAAAAAAAGACCAAAGTTGGAGGACTCACATTTCTTGATTTCAAAGTTTACACAGTAATTAAAGCAATATGGTTCTTACATAGAGACAGATATATACACTATTGGAATAGGATTAAAAAACACAGAAATAAACACTTGCATATGTGGCCAAATTATTTTTGACAGGATGCCAAAATCATTCATTGGAGAAAAAGGACAGTTTTTTCAAAAAATGATGCTGGGAAATTTAGGTATCCATATACAATAGAATGAAGTTGGGTCCTTACTTTTATCCAAATATAAAAATTAACTCAAACACCAATGAAAGCCCTAATTGTCAGAGCTAAAACCATGGAACTGTTAGAAGAAAATGTAAGGAACAAGCTTCAGGACATTGAATTTGGCAAAGATTTCTTGGATATAACACTAAACACACAGGTAACAAAGAAAAATTGATGAATTTGACTTTATCAAAATTAAAAACTTTTAGGCATCCTAGCACTTGGGGCCTGAGGCAGGAGGATTGCCATGAATTCGAGGCCAGCCTGGGCTATGTGGTGACTCATGTTCAAGGCCAGCCTGAACTGCTTAGCGAGATCCTGTCTCAACCAAACCAGACCAAACCAAAACAAAAAGGACATTATTAGTCCTTGATATTATTGAGCAACAGGCAACCCAGTGAATGGGAGGAAATATTTCTAATTTATATATCTAACATGTGGCAAATCTCCAGAATACGGAAAGAACTCCTAAGATGCAAAGCAGACAAACAAAAACCTCAAATAACCCAATCAAAAAAATGAGCAGAAGAGTGGATCAGTTATATGCCCAAAGACGATATACAAATGACTGTAAGTACATGACAAGACATTTAACATTATTAGGCATGAGAGCAATCCACATTGAAACTATAATGTGATAACACTTTTTTTCCCACTAAGATGACTGCTTTAAAAACTCACAGTAAATAACAAGCATTGGAAAAGGCATGGAGGAAAGGGAATCCTTGTGCAGTGCTCTGGAGAATATAAAATAGTGTAAATGGTGCTCTGAAAAGCAGTACGACGATTCTCCTGAAAGGTACAATATAGCATTACCACATGAGGCACAATTGCATTTCTGGTTTGTATTCAAAAGAACTAATAGGAAAAACTCAAACAGATACTTGTATGTAAATGTGCACAATAATGTTAAACCCTTGTCAAATGGTGGAAGCGACTCAACTGTCCACTGACAGCTGAAAGAGTAGGGAACGCGCAGTTTCTCAATAGGATAGAATGCTACTCGGCCTTATAAAGGAAGGCTGTTCTAACGCATGCTACACAAATGACGCTTGGGGACCTTCTGCTGAGTGAAATAAGCCAGTTCCTAGAGGAAATGGATTGCGTGATTCCACCCACATGAGATACATGAGTCAAATTAATAGAAACAAAATAGAAACAGAGGTTACCAGGCAACAGCCAAGCTGTTTAATATTGCAGTAGACTGAACTGTGTCCTCTATTCCCTACATATGTTGAAGGCTTAACCCTCAGTATAATTGCATTTGAACATAGGATTATTAGGAGTCATTAAGATATGGTTCTAAGGATGGGGTCCTAACCCAGTGAGGCTCGTGACCTTCTAAGAAGAGAAAGGATGGGAGGTGTCCCCACACCACTCCAATGCACCCCTGGCCACCTGAGCATGCAGCGATCAGGAGGGTGTCTCCAGGCCGAAGAGGAAGTCCTCACCACAGCCTGGCGTGCTGGCACCTGGATCTCAGACTTCCAATGTCCAGAGCCGTGAGGAAATAAATTTCTGTTGTTTAAGCCCCCTAGTCTATGACAACCTGACCTGACCAGTAGTGATGGCTACAGATGTTTAGTTTTCAATAAAATCTGGAGTTAGATGGCTGAGTTGGCTACACAGCAATGTGGGCGAACTGAATGCTGCTGAGCCGGTGTGCCACTGGCTAGGATGGTAACTTTTTATGTTATGTGCACTTGACCACAATACCAAAATGTCATGCAGTGCTGATTGATGGCTATTAGGAGGGTGATTTTTGTGTTCTATAAATTCATATAGGGGAAGATGCCAAGCCTCACACTCTGCAGGGCAGTGTTAGGTCATATAAGGCAGGAATAAGTTCCATTGCTGTGGAGTGAAAATTAGAAGGCACTTACGTTCAGTACAGCCTCTGGGTAAACCCAGTTTTCTCAGTGTGCTTAGAACCGAGCACGGGGCCTACAGTGAGGGGATTCATGCCCACTTTGCACAAGAGGAGAAAAGTGACACAGCATTATCTGTTTTCCCATGTTAGTGTGCAAGTGTTGTAGGAAGGAGAGCTGAGGGAAACTGCCGGAAGGGCTTGGATCACCGGGAGAAGTTCAAACCAGCTTCGGTTGTAACACCAGATGGTTAACGCTTTTGGTTCTGTTTTACCTCTATTCCTGCTTTCTCTGAAATTAAATCCCTTTCGATCTATGCTATCTTACTAAGAAACTAACCGAGGTTGCACTCTCCTTGCATAGTTCAGGCCTCCACAGCAAAGCTTTGCAGTTCTATCACCAGCTCTTGTCCCTGAGTGGAAGGTCCCCCTTCCTAAACCGGGCAGAACGTTCCAAGGAGCTGGGAGGTGCAAAACAGTCTTTAAAATTCTGTAAGCAACTGTATAGTTCATTTTTGGAGGAGAGAAGGGAGCGAGGAGAAGGAGGAAGAGAATATTTGAGCAATGGGGGTGGGCTATTGTACTGCTCTGCTTAATTTAACTGCAGTATAGACCAGATCGGAATATGACCTCTTCACCTCTCATTTGCTCATGCAGAATGTCCTGTGTCTGATACTATTGAAAACAACTTATTTGTCCGTATTCCGTTAGTTTCTTTGCTATTTTTAGCTTGAAACTTCTATCCAGAACATTTTATGGAAAACTGGACCAATTTCCTTTCCTTCCCTCCCTCATCCCTCAGCCCTCGCTCTGTCCCTCCCTCCCTCCCTCCCTCCCTTCTCTTCCTTTTTCCTTTTCCTTTTTCTTTTTAATTGTAGCAGCTCTCTTATGTAGTCCAGGCTGGGTCTGAACTAGCCATGTAACCCAGACTGACCTTGAATTTGTGACCCTCCCACCTCAGCTTCCTGAGCGTGGGATTTTGGGCCTACACTACTGCATGCAGCTAAAACTGGATCTTCGCAGGAAGAAAGAAACAGTTTTCCTTAGGAGAGACTATTTGCTTGCTTTCATTTTGCCATGGAAGGGATTAATACATCTCCTTTAGATAGGGGCCTTTTCAATTTTCATTATTAATAATTATGGTGTTACAACTGCTATAGTGTGAAGTTTTGGGCAATTTTGAATTGTGTTGGGTTTGAAAGATGGGCAGAAGCTCTTCGAAAACAACACTGCAGTTACCGTTGCTCTTAATTTGGACGTGAGAATTGCTGTTCGTATTGCCATCACTACTGTCAGTGCTACCATCGCTGCCAGTGCTAAGGTGACTTCTGTTAATTGCTTGTCATGCACTAGAAATTGAGATAAGAGCTTTCCATGAGTTATTGCACTTAACACTTCACAAGCTCTACGGTATAGAGGCTATTCTCACTTTACTGCAGAGAAAACCACGAAACATGAAAACAACTTGCCTGATTGTAACATGTGTGGTATTGGAGCTAGAATCGGAGCAGACAGAAGGGTTTGGGGTTCAGTAGCTCTGAGGGTGTGTACTAACTTGTGAGGAAGAGAAATGCAAGGCCGTTTCTTATTTTTCCTGTGTTTGGCACCGCACAGCGTGCATTACATTTGGCTGACTGAGCTCCCTTCACATTTGTAGAATAAAAGGAAAGTTGCGGAAAGTTAAATATCTAGCATTTTATGAATTATCTCTCTCTTACCTCCCCTTTAAAAGTTTTGTTATAAGCTTATAGCCTTTTGTATGTTCAGTACATTTTAATGAACTATCACTTTTGTTGATGTTCATATTGCCTCGTCTATGACAAGTGGGATTCATTTCTGTATGACTCCTATGTCCTTTGATGTGACCTGTGTCAGGTTTTTATGGCCACCTTCTCCTCCTAATTTTTAGAATAATAAATATCCCAACCCATCACCTTCATTTCTTGCCCCACAACCGGAGTCAGGAATTTCTCCAAAAGACCTCATCTTTCCTTCCTAAGGAACTCTCCTTACAGACCGCAATAGAAAGTTGGGTGTACTCAATGAAACTGTATTGAAATTGTTGTAGAATTATTCAGTGGACAAAAATAAGACATGGTTGTTCTTAGAAACAGAAAAATCATGAAGGTATTGAAAATTTCAATTCAAATATAGGATAATAGAGTACTGATTTTTTAAGTTTTAGGCTTGGGACTGTATATAAGCTCAAAATCTTGTTTGCTTGTACCACTAACACACTTAAACCAGTAAAACTTGAAAGTAAGGTAAACTCGACAAACTGCTGCGGAGTTAGATATCTATATGAGGCCTACATTGCTGATGAATGGTGTAGGGTCTATGTTTTCTTACTAAGTTTGTTCCACCTCTTCTGTCTTAGAACAGTGTGGGGGTTTGTTTGCCTGTCCTTTCATTGGTGCATTTCTGTTTGCTTCTCCTTGCCTTGCCACCAGCTCCTGCAATGTGGACTCTGGACTCCGTTTTTCAGTCCATTTCAGTCTTCGGTTTTATAATGTCCTTTTTGGTCTCTTTTAATATTTTACCTTCTTTTCTCACGTTCTACCTTGTTTTGAGTTAAGATCTCAAATTATGCTTTCCTGTTATCTGACTCTACCAGCCATTTCCCCATAGTCTTTAATTTTTAGTCTTTCTGTAGAATTTTGACTCACTTATGTCTCCTACGCAGTAGAGAGATTTTGTTTACTGTGTTTGACAGCCTTACTTTTTATTTCAGTAGATTCACTTGTGTGTTTGATCTCAGCTTTGACACTGATGTATTGTATATTGTGTATCATCTAGAAAACCTCTCATCTTTCACCATGTGATCTGTTCTTTTTTCAAATCTTTGGTACTTAGCATGCTTTTTTTTCCTACTGGTTATCTTTGCACTGATTTTCTCTATGATATTTGAGGTTTTTCTGCTGTGTTTTTTAGAGAATGCCTAACTGTAGCCTTCTCTAAGCAATGCTAGTGTTAACGCTTTCCCCTGCCCTTCCATCTCCCTGGAGCCATGGCTGAACGTACGTGATATTCTTTTACTGCCAGTTAGTGCTTATGGGATACTCAACAAACTCTGATTTCCATTTACTTATGCAATTTGTTACTTGTATTATTTTTACACTGTTGGATCAGACATACTTTCCATCCATTAGTTATTTTTTCTCAGACTCCTGCCAGGCCTCTGCAAATAGTTTGTGATTTCTGATGCTCATTCTCTACCAGGTTCCTCAGAAAAAGCTTTTAATAAAACTAATCTCTGAATTCTTGAATGTTTATAATTTCTTTTGAGGGCCTTCATGCTTGAAGGATAGTTTCATTGGCTATCAAATATTTGATATATTTTTTATTGTCTGGAATGTCTTTACAATGGTTTTCAATCACCCTGTGGAAAAAAAATGTGTCTGTGCTTCAGTGTCTGTTTAATTTATTCTTTTTAATTCAATGGACAAATTCTTAAATCCATTTAAATATGAACATTTTATTGAAAGTATTTCAGTATTGATGATTCTTAGTTGTACATATATATAGTCTTAGTTTTACATCTACATAGAGTTTTATTATAATCTGCTTCTATTTTCTGTGTATAAATGAGATAGTTTGTTGGACTGTAGAGGAAGAGTCTCATGTAGGGCTCTCTTGTCTGTTATTGTTGTGAAGTGTTAAACAAGACAACTTTCTATAAACATTTTTCTTAGGGAGTTTGATTCACAAACTTACAGTCTCTACATCTGTGTCGTCTAAAATCCTGAGGGTCTTTGCTTTCAAAGCAGTGCTGCTACCTTTACATGCATTTGCCATTCTGTACTTTCTGAGGTCTGTTCCAGACTCCTCTCTGGCAGCTCTTGTGTCCCTGGGATCTCCAGTGTTTTGTTGTAGGTACAAACTACAGGAGAAGGCATGAGTCTCTGTGTTTTGAAGAGGGCGTATTCTGGTCTTTCTGAGCTACTTGTGGAATAAGGCTGCACCAGCATGGCCTCCTGTGTTCTCTTTGCACTAGTCCTTGGCTTGGACCCACTGGGAAAGCCTTTGAATTTCACTGGTAATTTGAAGGTTTGATTGTTTTTGTTTCTAGTCTGCAAAGAACATTCTCCTCTTGGTGGTGAATACTTGTTTCTGAACCCTTTCCTTGTAGGTGTGTCCATGCTCGCCTTTTCTTTTTCTACCAGTTCCTCACTGCTGCGGCTGTGTGATGTTCAGGTCACAATTACTCATGGTCTAGAGTGACTGAGGGGCTCCCTGCCATTCTTTTTATGTGAGATGATATCTACATTTTCTTTCTCATTATCCTAAATTTTTGATCTGATCTTTATGACTAAACAGAATTGGGCTGCATGTGTAGCTGAATGGTAGGTTGCTTGCCTGGCATGCATGAAACCCTGGGTTCAATTTGTTGTACTGTCAAAAAGGAAAAAAGTCCTTTGTGACTAAACAAAATTGTATTGTTGTTCTGTTTTTAGAATCAGAAATCCTAGTATATTTCAAGGAAGACTATTATAGAAAATGTAGCTTTTATTTTTACCATTATTTCTCACATAATATTCCATAAAACTAAAATAATAATTTAAACAAACTGAAGAAGATAAATTTATGGTATTTGAAATATCACTTACTTATCACCTGAGCCAGAAAAGGTGTATATTTATGTGTGTAAACATATGTTAACTATAAATACATATTTTAAAGAACAAAATAGAAAAGTCGAGACATTTTGATTGTCATATTTATGTATGCCATGGGGAAAAGGAAAAAGAAGTTTGTTAGCCCTGCAGCACCTCTGATCCCACTATGATCTGTGTCAAATTGCCATCTTTGGGGCACTAAGGTGTTCAGTTTGCTCTTGTGGGGATACAGAACTCAGGTCATCCCTATTGCAGTGCACCTTATCACTGTAGTGCTGCCTCAGCTAGTGAGAACGCAGAAAGCATGCGGCAAACCTTGACAGGATAATGCAATTCTTTGTGTGTGCTTACATTTTGCTTAATTTCCTTTTTGAGCTCCAGAGAGATGAATTAGCATAGTGTACCAGCATTGCCTCTACCTGCAAAACTAAATGACAGATCATGTCAAGCCTAATACACTGAGAATGACAAGTCTTGTCTGAATGACTGCTTCATGTAAAGGTCTGGTTTGATGATATATAGCACCTGAATGGCAGAGATGGTTCTTTGCATAGTTGCCCAGGGAACAGCAAGATGATCTCACATTGCAGCTTTTCCCAGTTAGAAGAAACTCCTGGAAACTGGCCCTGGCTCTCCCAAGAGAACGGAGGAAACCTTCACGGTGCAGGAAGAGTTGACTTTCACCTCTGCACCGCACATCACAGAGCTCACACAGTATGTGTTTGAAAGAGACAGCTTCACATTGTGAGATGGTCTTTTAGATAATGCTCCTCCTAGTGTTGAACTTTCTTTCACGTAAGTTGATATGAGAAGTTGGAAAAGCCTGTGCACAGTGAGAACAGTAGAGAACAAAGAGCAGGTGAGCAGGTTTAAAGAAGTCTAGAGCAGCAGCCTGAAACAGAGGAGGATGGGAATTATTCAGGGTGCTTGTCTTTGTGAACATTTCGCACTCCAGGATGACAGTCATCTGGGGGGAAAGAATTTAAATAAGCAGCCGAAGTAGCTAGGTACTGGGATGAAATTTGAAAATAAAGGTTTTTTTTTTTAAAGTCTTGCACAATTGCAAGATGACAAATGGAAGTGCTGAAGTTGGCACACTGTGGGCAGTAAGCAGACATTTTGTGAAAGAATTTATGGCACCGTTTGGGAAAGACAGCTTTGTCTGTTCTATGTCTTTTGTTCACTCTTCGCATGACACTTAGAATTCTGCAGCACCCTTCTTTCTGGACTATAAAGGAATACTAAAAATGACTTTAGCAAATTCATGAATTCTAAGGAGGGGAAGGGATAAGAAGAAGAAAAATAATAGGAAATCCACTTTTTTTCATTTAGCATCTTGATGTGAAAGAGATGTTCCCTATGTGAGTGGTTTAAGAATGGTTTCTACTTTAAACCAGTCCTCATTCTATCTGACACAGTACCCGGGAAATGCGCCTTGTTGTGTATAGCACTGAGGGATGTTTGACTTATTACAAGGCTCAAAACCCTATTTAGTCCTTGGCCCCCAGTGTCTCCTCAATTCCACCAGTACCTTGTGTACCAGAAGATGGAATGGCTTCTGGAGAGTATTTTTCAATTCAGTGTAACTTTCATTTCTTCTGTCTTTTAAGTAGAAGCTAGAGTGGGGTTTGGAAATTGTTGGACCAGCAGCTTTTTGCCTTTGGAGTTACTCCTCCATCCCCTTTGGATGAGAGCAGAGTATTTTGGACCATAGACCTGACAGCCCATCAGAATCAGTTACTGGACCTGATTACTATTTTCCTGTACTAGCTTTCCAAAGGGGTGGACTTGCTCTGGCGAATGAGTGGGAGGTACCGGGACTCCTCCAGGGGTGGAGACAGAGGGAGAGCTCCCTGTGCTCCGTGCGTCGCAGCTGCGCAGAGAGCAGACACAGCCGTGAGTGGTGATAGGACCAGAGGGAGCCGGACCCTCCACTTCTTCCTCTTTCAGTCATCCAGGAAATATTTACTGAGCACTTACTGTATGCCTGGCACTATTTTTTGCTGCCAAAGAAATTTGTTGAATTAGCCAAAAGTCTGTTGAATTTGCTGAAAAATTTGTTGTGATAGCATAGCAAACCGACAAAATTCTGTTTTAAAGAGCATGCTTTCTTGTGTGTGGGATGCATGTGAAATAGAGTTGATGTGCAAATTCACATAGCTTGCTGTATAGTGATAGATGCTAGGGAGAAAAATACAGGAAGAATAGGGAGGTACATCGTAGGCACGTGTGAGTGTATAGGTCATTGCCCTTTTAGATAGCTTGGCCGGGGAAGATGTTACTGAGAAGATGGGTTTTAGAGTGACAGCCTGAAGACACTGATGGAAACAACCTCAGATAGGCTTCCTGGGGTTGGAGGATTCTAAGTAGTGGGAACAGCACATACCAAGGCCCTGAGATGGGATCACACTTGGCCTATTTGAGCCATGGCGGTGGGACCAGGATATCCACAGAAGAGGATGTTTCATGTCAAGATGAAGGATTTGCAACAGAGCTCTGATCACTTAGCATCTTTGGTTTTCATTTTCTAAGAGAGATGGTTGGCCTTTGAAAGGTCTTGAATGGAGGAGTGGCCCGATCGCCCAATGTAAGAGGACTACATTGAGAATAAACGGAAAGGGGGAAGGACAGAAACAGAGAGATAAGTTAGCAGACAGGCACAGTAATCCAACTGAGTTTGTCAGGGAAATGAGTAGCGCTTTATAGGCTGTTTGGTCTGTGACATATCCTTTACACGCCGAGCTCCAGCTACCAGAGCCAAACACTGCCGTAGTACCTCATTGTTTACCTAGAGTCAGGCTGGCACAGTGAAGCGGATGGAAAACCATTCCAAGTACAAGTGCGTAAAACGGCAGGTCGCTCTGCTGCTCGGCACAGGGCTGCTTGTGTTGGTGTTACTGGAAGTTTTGGCTTCTCCTAACTGCTAGAAAAGAGCCACCGTCTTCAGCCTCCTTTACACTTTCTTACTAAGACAGTGCTGACCTATTGTACTTATTTAGGGGCTGTGCCTGTTCTCTTAATTTATATTTTATAGGAAATTTAAAAAGCTTTCTTATATACTGGATTGGATCCTGGAACAAAAAAGGGATATTAGAGAGAGGGGGAGAGAGAGAGAGAGAGAGAGAGAGAGAGAGAGAGAGAGAGAGAGAGAGAGAGAGAGAGAGAGAGAGAGAGAGAGAGAGAGAGAGAGAATAAAAAAAGAAACTGGTGAAATCTGAAGTTTGCATTTAGTGAATAGTTTTGTACCAATGTTAGCTACTTCCCTTGTTAAATTCACCCACTCAATGAGGTAAACGTGAAGTATTAACTCTACAAGCAGCTAGGTGAAGGATGTGTGTAAACTACCTGTCCTACCTAGCAATGTTCCTATAAATTTAAAAGTATTCTACAGTAAAAAAAATTTTAAAAAGCCATCTGAAAGGGAAATCTAGTCACAAAAGAGTGAAAATTTTGAAAGCTTTCTTTCTCAGAGACTAACGTGGTCCATAGATACATTCTGCACCCGCCGATCATCTTTGAGTCTCCTGCTGCATGGAGAGCTAGTTTGTGCAGCAGCCTGACCAGACTATTACATGGAGCAATCAACAGTGTGGGTGAAAAAAAAAGAACTAGGTTGTTATTATCTATATTACACAATTAGAAAATGGCCTTTCTCCTTTAGCACTTTATTTAGTTTAAACCGATTTAAAAATTTTTCTTCTGCCTCTGGGATTACATGCACACATTTCACTTCTCTTTAAAGTGCACTGTGCCTGGGGAGTGGATCTGCTTCAAAATTACTTGTCAGGGCAGAGTCTTACCATTCGCTGATGGTCTTTCTTTTCTGCCTTTTTCCAATCTTCCGCGTCTACATCCTTGCTATCCTCCCACATCGTCACTGAACAAACATGATTGGGTGCAAGTGACCCTTAAATATAGGCCCATTTTGTTCTTCTCTGCACTAAAATCTGAGCTTTATTTGTTGACTGTTTTGAAGGTTTGGGAGGAGAATTAGCCACTATGCTAAAAAAAATGCTAAACAATATTTGATTGCAGTGTCTGATCGTTTAAATCAGAAATGATGAATGCTCATGTCTCTAGGGACCTGGCAAGGGGCACAGAGTGTGGGGCTATCAAGTGTAATAAATAGAAACACAGACCTGCCCATTGGATATTAACATGGTTCTTATTTTGACTATTTCTGGAAAGTTATCACTTTTCTAAAAACCTCACTGGAAAGTTTGAGTCTGTTTCCAAAAAGGAGCCTTCTAAATACAGGTTATGGGTTAGTCAGGAAATAAAGGAAAATGTAACCAACTGCAGTTGGAAGTACTGACCAGATAGGAACCAAATTTAAGTGTCCACATAAGGGAAAAGAAAAGAAAAATGATTGATGAGATTTAACCTACTATGGAATGGCACAGTGATACTGTGGGGCTTTCAGGTACATTTCCTAGCTGTTTGGTAGGACAGCATTTAAGACAGCATAGCAAACTGGGAGATAGACTTTCAGCCAAAAAACAAAAACAAAAAAACAAAAAACAACAACTTTAGGAAGGAACTCTCTACTTACAAATAGAACAAATTTGTACACATGCCTTCCGGCGTGTTAGGGTAAGAAAGTTCTTTCTGGTGTCAACATTGACTTTCCCTTGCTACAAAATTAAGCCCATGGTAGATTGGTAAAACTAATATTAATCAGAGTATCATTACTAATACCCTAGGGAAGTGGTAATGACATGTTTAGGATGCAAAGAATGAGGTCAAATAAGCCAACGACGTCAAGACCACAAATACATACAGGCAGCGTGAGGAGAGGGAGCACCCAGTGGTGGCCTTGACTCTCTTGTGTCCCCTGGATTTGGCCCCTTCTTGGACCCTCTCAGCAAAAAAAGCTGCACAGAGCTGTGACTGGCTGTACACTACCACTCACGCAGGTAGGATCCTCGGGAACCCTGGCGTCTCCTCCTCCACTCCAAAGCAAATTTTGGTCATAGCTCTGTGGCCACACATCCTAACTATGAACAGCATTTTCTCACCTACATCACAAAACCAGGGTGAGGTCAGAAAAGCTCATCTACCAGGCCTGACAGTCAGCTGGAAGGCTGGAGAACTGCCCCTGTACTGCATCCATCCCCTTGACATTCACAGCCTAAAAGCAGGTTAAATTACCACAATAAATCCACCCTACTTTAGCTTTAGTACACTCTTCTACAGGGCACAGGCTACAGTGATAGCGCTGAGTGGAACAAAACCTGTGTAACCATCCTTTTTATGCCCCAGGATAGACGTTTTAAATTTGGGACCTGGGGCTAGTTTGCTCTTCCTGTTTAGATCAAGAATTGGAATCAAACAGAGGCATTTGGAGGTGGGAAGGTCGGCGCTTATTTAAGGAGCCTGGCTGGCTCCGTAGGCCATAGTCCTGTGTGCAATGGGGATGCATTTCTCCATGATTCTATACCACACCCTTGTTAAGAAAACAGCCAGGCCCCTCCCAGCCATATAAACAGCAACAGGGCCGCCTACAGAGGACAGAGAGGGATTTTATCCTGAACATCTATCGGTCACTCCTAGTGATACAGTAGCACAACTGATATTTTCATTCTTTCCAAGCTCCTATGGCAGTTTTACTAATGTTAACTAAGAATATTTTCCAGGTATATTTAAGGAAATCCATTTGAGGGGGTCAACAGCAGTCAATAGTTATGGGTTAGCCTATTGACACAAAGAGCTGAAGGTTTATTTGTTACAATTTCTAGAAAGAAGTTGGAGGTGGGTGTGGTGGCGCACGCCTAAAATCCTAGCTCTCTGGAGACTGAGGCAGGAGAATCGCTGCCCATTTGAGGCCAGCCTGGGGAATATAGTGAGTTCAAGGCCAGCTTGAGCTGCATAGCAAGACTCTGCTTCATGAAAAAAAAAAGTATTTAAAAAAGAAGTTGGACATTCATTTCTCAGAGGCGATGTAAATGAATCTTGTTTGGCTGCAGGCGAAAAGGGCGAAGGTTAGCAGCCCCTCCCACCGCGTGGGGCTATGGGAGACGGACTGGTGCTCTGGGGTCTCCTCACCTCCCCCCAGGCAGCAGGCGCGGGCTCCACCGGAGGGTAGTGCTTGGGCACGTCCCAGGCCACGGCAGCCATGAACCATTTGAAGTCCTTGCACTTCAGCTGTTTGCGCAGCTCCTTCTGGGCGGAGATGTCCCCGGTGGAGAGGTGCCGATACTCCGGCCGCCGCTGGTAAATGTACTCTGCGAATTCGTCCATCCATGTCTCAGCCACCCGCTTCAGGTTCTGTGCAGCGGAAAAACAAACATCTATTGACTTCAAAGGGTGTGCTCAAAGGGTGGTTTTAGTTCCACCAGAAGCAGAAAAAAGGAAAAGTGAGACAACTGCGGGCAAATCCGTTGGTGGCTTATCCCCAATGACAGTTTTCCTAACTCCAGGGGGTGTGGCAGGAGGAGCCTGTGGCTTTCCACCCGTCCTGCGTCTGGCATGGGGTTCAGTAGCCAATTTGGCAAGTAATATATCAGAGCTGGTGAAGCTTATATCAACTTTCTTACTCCTGTTATTTTATGAGTATATATATATATATATATATATATATATATATATATATATATAAAATTACATATGTAACATATAGAATATATTATTTTTCATACAGAACTAAAGAAGGAAAACTGGAGGGAATGAAGTTCCTCTTAGCAATCAAATTGCTTAAAGCATTTTGAGAAACAGACATGTTGGAAAGAATGAGAACAAACAGGTGTTACTTGTTCTTTGAACTACAGAGAGACAGCCTGGCTTTGCTGAACTCAATAACTCTGTCCCGATACTGTCGTACGTATGCCAATTAGGAGTTAGTAATTTACTGCATGAGGTTAGCGCTGAGGAGACTATCAGGACCGGTCTTCTGGACAGATGTTGCTCTGGAGTGAAGGAAGCAGAAAGAGGGATGGTAGGGAAGCAAGCACATTGCTTAGAAGTAGAAGAGTGTGGGGGCTTCAGAATAGGAGCTCAGCCCTTGTGTCGTTTTGGGGATGAAGTTATTTCCTCACACTGGGTCATTCACTTGGTGTTCTTACTGCCTTAGAGAAGGGCTTTAGTGGTGCTCTCTGACATCACTCCCAGCCCTACAGTGCTAAGGGATAGAACAACTGTATCTGTCTAGAAGTGTTTTTTTTTTTTTCTAAATTGTTTTGTCTAGAACTTTTGATGCCTCCATCCTGAAGCACCTTACCAGAGGCTGATGTGCCATAGATCCTGGTTCTAGTTATTTCTGGTTTGAGGTCCTTGCTTTAAGTGCTTGGTTGCCTGTGTTATTAACATCGCCTAAGTTTCTTGTTTGCACTTAGAAGACAGAATGAGTGCAATGGCCGGGGAATTCAGTAAGACCCGCTCACAAGCGAGTAAAGTGAGAACTAGTGATACTTGGAAAATCACTATTTTAGAAATGGCTAGGAAACCCTAATTCAGGCCTGAGACCATGGCCAGAGGTCAGCTGGACTCGGAGTCATGATTACTGACATCTTATCCTTACTAGGATCCTACACCCCGCCTCCGGAGACTGCCATTTCCGGCCCTTGGCCTCAGTCTCCACCCTTCATGGACTTTTAGGTTACTTTGGTGAATGAGGGGCCCAAAGAAAGGCTTGCTGAATATAGCGAGATGCAGAAAAGAGCAGAACCATAGAGATCGCTCTGATTTCTAGGCTTCTTCCATTCCTGCCTTTCTGAGATACTTGATGCATAGATAGGAGGGCAGGGAAATCATAGTAACAGTGTAAGAATCGTCCCCAACATTTACTGATGTTGGCTGTGTAATGCCACCTCGCTGTTGTTTCACCCATAACCCTTTCCGCTCTTCTCATTCCAGTTTCCCTCGTCAGGAGGCCAGATTCAATATTGTTTTGTAATATTCCAGCCCTTGCTACTGCTTCTGAATTGCTCAGTTAATTTTGGGGTACAAAAGGAACAAGACCGTGTCCTGATGCCCTACAGTGTGAAAGCATCACCTACTACATCCATACAAGAAGCCTAAGTGTGGGTCTTCAGTGTCATTTTATCACTTACATTTCAGGCTGGCAACTGTTTTATATGAAATGTATTTTATTTTTCTTTGTCTTCAGGCGGATCATTTTTATGATGATTAGCCAAAATGATAGAATGGAGGACAGAATGGAAAAAAAATCAGTAGATAATCTCATAAAAGCTTTATTTAGAAAAAAATTTGGGTTTTGGTTGTAGTTACAACCTTTATTTCCTAAACGGAAATTATTAAATATAGTGCAATATTTAATTTTCACCTCTTTTAACCTTTCTCTGATAAGTGACAGTAAAGTCAGGAAGAAGCAGAGGCGAACAGATTACTCAGGATTAGTGAGAAAGGGACTTTATAAAGGGAGACTCTGCCTCGGAAATTCTGATAGCTGGAAAAAAGAGATTTGTCATGAAGCCATCTATTTGATTTGGATAAATAAGAGCTTTTAAGCTGTAAGTGCCACAGAGTTACAGATACCCATTTTTCTCAGTAAGTGTCCAGCACTGCTTGTGGTCTCAAGCACATGTTAGATTATTTGGACACTTTAATCTTTAATAATTAGGAAAAAGATCATAATATAAAACAAATGAACAAATGTACAGCATGCCTATATATCTATTAATAAAGGCACTGGAAGGAGAACAGTGAACAGAAACAGGTGCCTTTGCTAAAATGTAGATTTTTGTTTCTTTGGTGCTTTTTAGCACACGTTTTGATGTGTGGCGAATCCATTCACCCTGGGGAGGTGATGCATCCGCATTTCCCTTCTTAATCCTTTGTATTTGCCCTCCCCTCCCTCTATGCCCAGGTTGCCTTTCCATCTCCAAAAAGTATACCTTCTCCTTCTGTTATGGTTGATACATTGTGTCAACTTGGAGAGGGGACAGGTTTGGCTGAGTAACTCAGCAGTTGCAAATCTTGGGGTAAAAAGGACAAGTCCTTACCCTTCTGGGATGTTGTTTATTGTGTCAACTTGGGGAGTTTAAAAGGTTAACTATGTGATTCAGCAGGAAGCCAGGGTGCTTACTTTGTACACATCCTGAGCCTGTGGAAGAGGAGGGCATGGAGACTGTGTGAGAGCTACACGCCCCCTAGGTGGGGGTAGGCTGTTTACAAGGTAAGGGAAGGAAAGAGGCTGCTTGCAGACATTCCTCCCTTTTGCTGGGTGTTTTTGCTGTGTGCTGTGGCCATGAACAGTTTGCCCTCTGCCATGTGTCACTCTGCCTCTGAACCAGCCAAACATGGACTGAAACCTCCACATACTGTAAGCTTAATAAACCTTTCCTTCCTTCATTTTGAGTGTTGGGTATTTTGTCTCAGCAACGAGGAAAAAGTAACCAAGACACCTTCCTATATCCTAATGTCTATCTTTTACTTTGATCTTTATTTACAAATTGCTTTCTCATATAAGAGAAGCTGTGCTATATTTAACATTTTCTGCCTGATTTATTTTACTTAGTATTATGACCTTAAGGTGCATCTATTTTCTGACAAATTTATCCTCATTTATGGCTGAGTAGTACATATACCACATTTTCTTGGTCCATTCATCTGTTTATGAACATATAAGCCATTTCCCAGATTTAGTTATTGTGAGCTGTGCTGTTTTTCTTTGAGCTTTTGAAACACTAATGGAAATTATTGCTAAAATTCAAAAAGCAATTGGTCAGTCGAGATGCATTCAATTAGAAATGACTTCAATGATGATAGGAAGTGCTAGTCTGGATAAGCAGTACCGATAAATGAAAGAGGCAGTGGGTTGTAACAGGATGTTGGTAAGTTGACAGCTTCAGGAGCGCTGTAGGGCGGTTAATCAGGGGATTAGTCGGTTGGCTCTGCTTTATCATGTCTTTTCCAAATGGAAAGACGCTACATTGCAAGTTATAGCTGCTGATTTACTAAATACACCAAAGCACTATCACAGACATCTTCAGCACTCACATCAAACCGTGGATTCCTTTTTTTGGAGTCTTCCTAGAGACTATAAGAGAGAAACAGCCAATAATTGCAAAGGCCGCAATAGCTTGTTTCTCTCTAGCTCTAAACATAAAGAGAACATCCTAGCCTTTCTCCAGTGTTCCTCAGGAGTCATTACACGTGTACCTTTGATTGTAGGTCTCTACTCTCTCAATAGAATTTCCTATCAGGAGGAAACTGTTTTTTAAAATTGTGGCACTGAGGAGAGGATCTTGCATAGGCAAGCGTTTTACCACTGAGCTACATCCTCAGTCCAGAAAGAAACTCTCCAAATTATTATTATGGTCCAGGTATGAAACTCTGAAACTATCCAGGTGTCTAACCAAATAAAACTCCTCTGAGGCCATTATTATGGAAAATAACAATGTACTATGTTAATTTGTCACTATAATGAATCAATATTTAATTTTTGGGAAAACATTAAAACTACAGCTGAGAAATATTACATGCAGTTACAAGAAAAGTTTTGTTGGTTTTTTATAGATTGTGGAATAAATTCAATCACTCCAGGGAAGAATTATGATCATATGCCCACTTGAGCTCACTGAAGTAAAGAAGGACATATATACAATTTCGGATACATGGAGGAAACAGAGGGAGCGCAAAAGAATATTTTTTCCTTAAGCATTTATAGCTGTACAGACTTGTGCAGAATCATGAAACTGAGACAGTCCTATAACATTTCTTCCCAGAGATGGTAGCAAAGGAAAATAATTCTGTCTGAATTGGCCCATCTGCCTGTGAGATTCAATAAATGCTGGTAAAGAAGCTCAGATGCCCAAAACTAGTAATCAAACGAAAGCCTGAGTATGGACACTGAGAGATGATCTACACATGCGATCATTTACTCTTGAACTATGAGAAGTTCCATGTATAGAGGTTGTCTTATATGCATAGAGCCAGGTGTTCACTGGATTTCTTTCTCTGTTTTTCTTGAGCTTTAAACAAACTTGCTTTAAGGTCAAAGGCAAGTCTTTGTCTCTCTCAAGATTGCTGTGGGTTCTCGTAGGGGTGTGCGTCTTCTGTGCATCCTTTCCTTTAGCTTCCTACTTGGGAGGTTTTTCTTCTGCTGGAATCTTACCCAGGGCTTACTCTTCACCTCTGACCTGCAGATTCTCCAGTGGGAAATGCAGATTGCTTTCCTCATCTATCAATTGCTTCTCTAGGAGGTCTTCTGGGTGTTCACTTTTCCTGAAGTTTTTCAGACAGTGAGACACTCAGATGAGAAGAGCAACACAGCATGATGTAAGAGGAAATATTTGGCCACCTGGATTCTTTAAAGCAATTTGGTTTCCATAGGAAATTTCTGTCTGAACAAAATTTCCTCCTTTTATTTGTTGGCTTTCTGCCCTGGTGCCAGCCTCTTCAAAATTCTCATCTTGTGTCTCATTTGTAAGGTCGTACCAGGATATCACGGTTTCCTCTCCCTTTCACGTGTATCTGTTCAGCTTTCTCACAGTCTCTCTCTGCTTATCTTGGACAAACCCTGATGGCTGCTCTCCCATAACTAAAACGTCCTTTCTGGGTGTTTTGTTGAAGATAATTCTTTTAACCTAAATTTAAGGGCTGGCTTATGAATTATACCCCACTCTTTTTATTTTTGCTACATCATGACTGCCCACTGTTTAAGATATTACAAAGCAGGTTCACATCTTAGTCACTTTCCTCATCATTAGGACAGACTATCGGATGCCCACAGCTTAAAGGTGGAGAGGTTTGCTGTGGCTCCTGACTGCGGTCCGTCATTAGCTGGACCCAGGCAGAAAGGGCAGGGCAGAGAGGCAGAGTGGGGGAAGCTGCTCACATCCTGGTGGCCAGGAAGCAGGGAGAGAAGCGAGGAGTTGGGGAGGGAGATACCAGCTTTCAGGTCCTGTCCCCAGTGACCTGGCTCTAACCAGAGCCCTCCTTACAACAGCACGGCAGGTGGCAGATTTGAACTCGTCAGTGACAAGCATCGCAGCCCCACAAATACAGGAAGATTTGGGAAGGACATTTTACATCTCAACCATAGCAAATCCTAAGAGCTCTAATTTTATTTTCTTACACAAAATCTGTTTATGTGAACCGCTGTAGTCACTGTCCATGAAAATGCAATTCCTCCCTGCCTTTGTCCGTATCAGTGCCTCTCCTGAAGACCCCGCAGCACTCTTTCCTGTCCGGCTGACCTCAGCAACTCCTTGAAACGCTTTTCTTATTTCTCCCAAGTGAGTTATCAGATAAAATGCATGCCACCTAGCTGCAGGTGAATTTCAGGTAAGTAATTTTAAAATATAAGCATTGTACTTGAATTATTAATACTGCACAGCAAGGCTTATGTTAAAAATTTTTTTCCTTAGCAACTTGTACCCTTATTTGCTAAATCTAGCAACCCTGCTTCCAATATACATAATTTACATTAAAAAACATGAATGTTTTTTAATTCATTAAGTGACTGTATGTGCAGAATCCAGCATATACTGATGTTATTGCCAGTAGAGAGTGAATGTTTTGCTTCTTTGGAAATTATTCCAGAGAAGTTTCATGCAGCTCTCTGCTGAGGAGTCTGATGTAATACACTGCTGATATAATATAAACATGCAGCCCCACTGCTTTTCAGTTCCTACCCAGCGAGATCCTGCCGGCCCTCTGTCTGTGAAGCAAACAGGGCCGCAGCCACAGAGTTTAAGGAAACAGCGGAGCTAACTGGTAGCTGCAGGCAAGGGCTCAGCACGCTAGAATGGATTGTTTAGGCCCTGACTCTGATCTCAGTCTGAATACCAATAGTAGATGAAGATCTCCGTCTGAATAGCTGAGCTGGGCTTTATATCTAGGACCCAGTTTGTGTAGACAAGGCAGATTGGGGAACAGGGCCAATCCTGTTCAAGTTGGATTCCTAGAGTTTGCACCTAGGGGAAGTGCCCTGTATAGAAGTCATGTAACAGTCTGAGAAGGGCAGGTACTGGAGCTGAAGAATAAATGGGTGTTGTGGTGCAGAAAGCTAATGAAAAAATTTCTCTATTTTTTAAAAGCCGCAGACTTGCATGCTTCTCAGATGATGAATGAAATGAAAGCTCTTATTCTGAGTGCCTCCAAGTACAATATGTTTTTAGCATGCTCTGCTTTCATGACGCTCTTCTGCAATTCCTTGTGTATTAGAACATGTTTCTCTGTTGAACGCACACCGCTATTAATCTCTTTAATTTTTTATGTTCCCAAAATATTTGTTGACACATTCGGCTTTATTTAGAGGTTGTTAGCGTCCAAGTCCTCTTTTTCTTGCACTACCCAGTTTTAAATCTTTCCTTAATTCTAACAGGATTTCTGCATCCTAACAGAATTGAATTGATTGAATTTTAACAGGTTTTTGAGTTGAACACTAAAACACCAGGAACACTAAATCACACTTCTAGCTCAGTTCATAAGAACAGATTTCTAGCTCTGACTGTTCATCTTTACTGTGCAGTGTGAGCTAAATAGCTGGTTTGGCTTTTCCTGTTGGTTCCTGAAGCTGCATACATCTATCTGCTAATTTTTTTGTTTTTTGGTTCCAGCAACGTTTAGACCCTACTATTCTATTATTCTAGAAATATAGTCCTTGCCCAGTTTCTCAGTGTAGTATTTGCAAATTGATTGTTTCTCCTGCCACGAGGCAGTGGCATGCCTTTGTACTATCTGGGTCGCCCCACTCGGTAGCACGATCCTGTTTCATTGTGCAGGGCACAATTATTATATGTGCACCGGTGTGACCCCCATCCATGAGCAGCACTTGTGTCAGTATTAAGTTGTGTTACAGTGGGCTGAGTGATACATTTCTCTTTCTTCATATATATATTTTTTGGGGGCGACTGTGCTTCCCCCTGAAACTGGTGATTGCAAAGCCGATCTCGCGTAGAAACAATTTCTTATTCGTCACAGCCACTCCTAAAGCAAGGAATTACATCACTAAGCTTAGACTTTAAAAATTCTGCTTGGATTTGAATGCATTTCTTTGTCTCCTCTTTGATGTGTAAGAGGACTTTAGTGGCTTAGTCTTCCTACCCGACAGCTCTCTTATTGCTGATAATGTGATAATGTCATCATCACTGGTACGGCTCAGAAGAGAATCTCTTTAAGGGAGCCCCAGCCTCACAACAATTATTCAGCCAGGCTCTGCTTTGCTCTGATCTGAAGACTTCTTTGAAGTCAGTGGGAAACCTTCACCATAGAGAGAAGAGGCTAATCCAGTTCTACAAAGAAGGCTTCTCTGACAGACAGCTTCCTCTTCTTCCCCAAGGCTGCAGGGACTGTTTGTAGGTGGTTTTGAACAGATTTTTTTCTTTAATTTTATATCTCTGTTATGCTTTTGCTTAAATATTTTGAGCATTTATGTTAGTGTTTAGGAAAACATTTAATATAATTTTTAGATATAGGACAGAGAGCAAAAAAACAGTTTCTTGAATGATTTAATAACACATCTTATTAAAAAATGCTTGTAGGCCTAACTGTAAAGCTAGCATTATTTATTTATTCTTGCATAATGGGGATAGGACTCAAGGCTTTCATTCTGAGCTACATTCCTGGTTGTTTTTACTTTTCGTTTTAGGACAGGGCCTCATTAAGTTGCTAAATTACTTAGGGTAGGACGGAATTTATGATTCTCTTGCTTCAGCGTCCTGGAGTGCTGGGATTAGAAAAATATGTCACCATACTAAGCAAAAACAGTTTTATTGAAGAATAACTGATATATAGAAAAACTGCTCCTATGTGAAGTATATAATATGGCCACTTTGAAATACCTGTGTACTAGCGAAACCATCACCGCAACCAAGATAATGAGAATATCCACCCTCCAGATGTCTCCTCCTGTCCCTTTGCCATCTCTCCTCGTTTCCGTTCTGTGGCAGCTTTGTATCTCCGGGCAACCAGTGATGCAGTGTTTGTCACTATAGGTGAATTTGTATTTTCTAGGATTTTATATAGATAGAATCACAGGGCATACACTCTGTCTGGTGTCTTTCATGCACAGATAGTTTCATGTCTTCTTCTCTATTGTATTCTGTATAAAAATGCTATGATTTATTTATCCATTTTCCCCTTTTGTGGGTTTTTTTCTAGTCTTGAGCTATTGCAGATAAAGCTGTTATGAACAATTTTATACAAGTTTTTGTGTGAATATTTGCTTTCATTTCTCTTGGCAAATATCTTGAAGTGGAGTGATTGGATTATTACTAGGTATCCCTCACTTTTAGAAAATCTGCTGAATTGTTTTCCAAAGTAGTTGCCTGTTTCACATTTTCGTCAGCAGAGTACGACCATTCTGGTTACTCTACACCTTCCTGAGTCCATGTTATGGTCAATCTTTAATTTTTGCTACTCTAAAATCATGTAGTAGCACTCACTGTAGTTTTAATTTATGTTTCCCTAAGGACAAATGATGTTAATCCTCTTTGCATGTACTTCTTTATCTCAGTATCTGAGCTCTGGGCTCAGATATGCTAAGCATGCATTCTACCATGGAGGTGCAATGCTTCCAGCACTTGTTTTTTCTAATATTGAATTTTGAAAATTCTTTATATATTCTGAATACAGTTTGCAAATATTTTCTTCCAGTCTTTTTCTTGTGTTTTTATTTTCTTAACTATCAATGCCTTTGAAGTGTAAAAATGTTATTTCCAAGGAAGTTCAATTTATCACTTTTTTTCCATAGGAGAGAGTGCCAATATACCACATTGAGGAAAGTTTTGCCTAATTTTGCAGAAAGTTCTTGTTTGTTTTCTAAAAAGCATTATAGTTTTATCCTTTACATAGGTCTCTGATCTGTGTTGAGTTAATTTTTGTATAATATCTAAGATATGGATTAAAATGTATTTATTCTTTTAGGTACAGCGTTGTCCTCGAATTATTTGTTAAAAAACTATCTTTCCTCACATATACCTTTATACCTTGCTGAAAATAGATTAAACCTCTGCCCAAATCCATCTCTGGGCTCTCTATCTTCTTCTAGAAATGGAGTTTTGCGTATAACTATCAGGTTGTTGCTGTTATTGTTGTTGAATTGTAGTAGTAGTTTTTCTATATTTAGTAGTTTTTCTATATTTATATTCTAGATATTAACTATTAATCAGGTATATAATTTGCAAGTTTTTCTCTCATTCCTTGTGTTTTTAACTCTGCCTTTTTATTCTGTTGACACTGTCCTTTGATGTACAAGCTAGACTAATTTTTAAACTTTAAGTATGTCACCCGAGGTAATCATGCCTCCCATGATAAAATTATACAGAATTTTGCTGATCAAAGACTGGTAAGCAGAAATAGCTGAATTAGCTATCTACCAGTACATAGCAAATGATTTTACCACTGACTGGCTTTAAACAATAATGTAAGCTTTTTATTTTCACAGTTTCTGTGGGTCAGAAGTGGTTTGGTTGGACAGTTTGGTTTAGATTTTAGAAGAGTTTCAGCCAGATTTTACCAGAGAAGGTAATCATCCTAGGCTTTGACTAGGACTGGGAGTTCTTCTATGGCATCTCCCTCACTCATCTGTCACATTGGTGCTTGCTAAGTAGCAAGACTCAGCACTTGACCGTCTGGGCCTTTCTACAGGGCTGCTGGAGTATCCTCATGATTTGGTGGCCGGCTTCTCTCCAGGCAAGCTTTCCACAAGAACATACTGGAAGCTCTCTTGGTCTTGGAAGCAAAAGATAGGGTGATAGGACAAAAATAAAAATATGCTTTCCTTGCGGGTTTTGGGCTAGGATCAAGGGTCCAAATATGATGAATTATTTCCATGTTTGACCTTTTGAAGTTCTGGAAAAGTGGAGATAACCAGAAGCTGTTGGAATTGTTGGAGAGAGATCATAGAACAGTAGTCTTCAGAGTGTGAGAAAGCACATGATTCACTGCTGGGAGAGGGCCATGCTGGTGGAGTCCATGTAGGACCCACGGTTGGTCTGGCAAGGGAACACTGAGACTGCACCACAGGCTAGAAGCCAAGGCTCTCACTGTGCATGGTGACGACGATGTGTCTTCTCCAGCGATGTTGAAGGCAGGAGATAAAGAGCTGAAGCCAAAGAAACAGATGGGAAGGTACCGCATCTGACAGCTGGGTACACGAGCAACTGAGGGGGACCCTTTTGGGGTGGTCCAGAGACACACTGGGACAGCCAGAAGGGGTTTTATGTGTGACAATGAAGCCAGTAGTAGTATGAAAGGAAAAATGAGCTTATTTCTAAATGACTGGTATTCATGCATTTGCCATTTTGTAAATCACAACAGTATTTCCAGCTAGTAGCCAAAGATATTACCAAGGATCATAAGAACATCTACAGCAAGAATTCAGACAAACTGTGACTACACTGAGTGGTACTAGACTGGCATTTACCCCAGTGGTCGTGAATATACCCTGCATCTTTCTTCTGCTTCCAAAAACAGCAGCCAGAAATATGCCAGGTTTCCAGTTGCTCACTGAAGTGTTCTTAGGTCAAATCATATCTGCTCAAAGTTTAGGCAAACGGTAATTTTCACAGTTAAAACACCAAAAGCTTCCAGATACCACACAGCTACTTTTTCATTTTTGACTATTTCTCAGTTTATAAAGCAACAAGGGGAACAACTTTCTCTACATCAAGTAGCACTCAAAAGGAGATCTATTTGGGCTAGAGTTGCAGTGGGAAATGGAATTCTTGCTATGAACTAATAAGCTATTAGAAACAAGGCAACTAGAATGGAAACGAAATAGCAGTAGCTTAAGCTCAGTGTCACTGGGTATTCACAGCGCTCATGGGAAGAAACTGTATTCCACAAAGTGGGTTTCTCCTTCCTAAGTGCTTCTGTGGCTTTGGCATGCCACCGGGATCCTAGACGGCAGAGTTACATCCGAAGCAGCCAGCTCTGCCCTCCTCGCAACAGTTGTGGTTTTGGTTATTGAGATTATGGCTAAAATATCTTAATCTGCTTAAACTTCAGCAGCTTAACTTTGTAGCAACATGAATCTATTTTGTCTGAAGTTTCATTGCTCCTGAGACTCCACTGGAGCTGTGAATGCCAGACAGTGTTTAGTTCTAGTGGCGATAATGACAAAAATACAATTATAATTCAGCCCTGGCCCCAAAATACAGCTTACCAGGCAGTTTATTTCTCAAGCGCTTTGAAAAAAAAACTCCGTAAGTGCTAGATAAGAGCATAGTGTCAAAATGGTCTGGGTAGGAAAAAGAGAAAGCAAAATAGACTGGAAATTAAATGTAAAATAAAATATAAAGTAAATTTCCTTTCCATTTAGTAAGAATGATAAAGTCATGATTAGTTATGAGAAGTAATTATCATGGAACTCTCTATGGATGCTGCAACCTGAACAGCCAGCAGGGTCCTGAGAGGAAGCAACAGGAGATTAAGGAAAAACTAGACACATAGAAAAAAGCTGGGACCAGGTGGGGCCTGACAACCCAACGTGGTCTGAGTCTTCATTTATTCACAGTAACAAGGGGGGAAAGGTGTGATGGGGTCAAAAGGGTAAAGTCTCAGTGTTCTGTTAAGAACACTGAAAATGAAACATTTTTGGTTATCTGTGCTGTAGTCAACAGGGAGGAGCGCTGAGCCCAGAGCCCTGCTGGACTGGCTTTGCTCTAGTCCCAACAACTTGTTTATATGGCTCACCTGTGGCGCTCTGTGTTCTTGGGGCTGGCCCTGCTCCAGCCCCAAATGGGTGGTCCATCTCTGGCTCAGCTACTCCCCACATAGGGCTCATTTAGATATTATATATGCTCTATAAAATATTGTAGTAGGTGTAAACAAAACCCAACATAAACCTGACAGCCCAGGATACTGAGCGTTACCCCCACACTGGAGACCGTTGGGCTCAATTATATGCTCCACGTTGCATAGTAGAGGGACTTAGAGAATAGATTCATGAGTCAGAGCTGAAACCCGGGAAAGGGCATCAAGGGATATTTAAAATAAATTGAGTGAAATGCTTTAATGTTGGGAAGAACATAGCATGTGCTGGAAGTTTTGAGGAACAAACATGTAGAGAAAATAATTAGAAAGAAACCAAACTGAAGAATAGTCTTGGGAGGTTTTGTAGGAAGCTGCTAAGTTTTAAAATCATATCTTACCTAGTGTCTTTTTTTCAAGTCTGTGAGACAGTGGGAGACTGCACCCGTTGGTGATTTGCCATTTTACTGTTTTACTTTCTCTTTTAGTGTCTGTATATGGTATAAAACCTTCATGCCTTATCCCATATTGTTTAAGAAATTTAAAAGACTATATGTTATTTTATTTTTATGTGTTAAGCAAACAAAGCCATGTGGATGCTTTAAAAACAATCTGATACTACATGGTTAGGAATTAAGGGAGCAGGTGAAGTTCCAGCAGTGGGAAATAAATTTGTCTCTCTAGTGTTCCCATTTCCTCTGTGTGGGTCTTCGGTGGACAAAATCATTTCACTTTGCTTTATTTTCCTCACATGCATCAGAAGTGTAGAATGACTAGTGTTCATAAGGAAGACACAACTCAGGTATGAGTCTGAGCACAATACCAATGTTACCTACCGGAAACTTATCTGAAGTGGAGGAGACTTCCTAAGATTATGTCACAAAGGGATGGCCTGATCTCACTGGAACAAGTCACTGTTATTGGTTTAGGACATGTAGCACGCTGTATGTATTTCTGTCTGGCAGAATATTAAGTGGACACCTGATAAATAAGTATTGACAAATTTTTTTAGCTGAAATCTTTTATGGAAGCTAGTGATGACATTTACCTTTAGAGCATGCAACGTGTTCATTATCTCTTAATGATTTATTGAATCGTCATGTCACATGATAAACCTGAGTTATTTTTAAGGAGAAAAATAAAGAGTAACAGAATGTTATTATGAAACATGCTGGAATTCCTTAAATCCAAAGTTCCTTTTCTATTGTGAACCAGAGGGAAGAGAGGCAAATGTAACTGCAGTACATGAATCGTCTGTAGTTCTTGCCACAAATACTGGACATTCTCATTGCCCCTTTTGCTATATTATAAGGAAGAATTAGGGAAGTTATTGTCTCCTGAAGAACTGCTTCTGCTCAGAAGCCCTAGCCCTAGGCTGAGTGTTTTGGGAAGACTTTATCAATTCCTACTTTCCGAGGGAAACCCAACAATAGGTCACCATGTCCCTCAGCTCAATGATAGTTTCATATAAAGCATCTGAACCCTAGAGTTTCAGGAGCAGGAGAAAGAGGTATCGGCTGCGTGTTGCTGTGGAAGGCTGGCATGCTGTAGCTCTTCCTTGACAGCATTTTTATGGGAGTAAACGGACTCACGGTCATCGCGGAGAAAGGTCAATTTGTGGGAGTGAAGATTTCCCATTCATCACGCTGTTCTACAGCCTTGCTACTGATTTAATTCTTGCATATCAAACTAGTCATTTTGGTCTTGTTAACGCTTTTCCTTAGCTGATGTATTTTTTTTTTTTTCTTTTCCGGTACCAGGGATTGAACTCAGGACCTTGCGCTTGCCAGGCAAGCGCTTATGCCACTGAGCTATACCCCCAGCCCCTTAGACTTTTTTTTTTTTTTTTTGTGGTACTGGGGATCGAACTCAGGACCCTGCGCTTGCTAGGCAAGCGCTTATTCCACTGAGCTATATCCCCAGCCCCTTAACTGATGTATTTTTTTCTGACATAAACAAAAGAAAGCTGTAATATGTTAAATGTTGTGCTCTTCTGTTTGAGCTATTTCAGGCAGAGGTCACTGATACAATGGTCAGCAAAGAAAGGGTATTTATTAACTAACTTTAGCTGGTCTGTTTTCTACATTAAACACTCCTCCATTTTCTTCTCCTCTTTTCATACCTTTTTCTACCCCCATGAATTTCAAGAGTCTGATGATCAGGGGACACCTAGATGTCATCAGGGACATAGCCCTGGAAGCAAGGTTTTTTGGAAAGTATATTAAAAAGTGTTTTCATAGTTGACAGAGGCAAAACAACCACTCCTTCCCAGGGCCCAGATTCAGCCTTCGTGTCCTGAAGACATAATCACTAGCGGCAATCTTCAGTGCTTATTCTATTCAGTGAAGGACCCTAAGTCGATACATAAAGGCAAAATAGTTATAACTTGTAGGTAGATTAGTGGAGCCTGTAGGGTCACTAAGACATATGTGAACTATATACACACTATATAACATAAAATTATATGTATAATCCTGTAAGATACATAGAACATATACTTCCTTTTCTGTTACTCATAGTTCCAATGATAATCTATACAACAACAGCTTATATATAAGTAAATTATGTAAGATTCCAATTTCTTTATACACAGAGACCGTGGGACTGTGCAGACTCTACCTATTGTAGTTAAGACTGTTAAGATTTGTGTTTGGCATGTTTATCACTTAAACTTGTAGTGCCTCGTAGAGTGCTGGACGCAGAAGAATCCAACTTCTTGCATGTCCTTCTATGGTCATCATACAAAGCAACATGAAGTTTTAGAATGAAAAACTAGCCCTAAGTGCTATGTCAGAGGTAAAAATGTACAAGTATACAGTCCTCTGATTTGTATTCTCCTGTGTCTTTTACAGATTCAGGATAAGGGTTCTTCCTTGTCTCCTGTTAGCTCTGAGGAGGACGTTTCTGTGTGCTTCCAGGATTGCTCCAGTCGTAGTTCACAGGCAGGGCCTCTCCTGGGGGAAACTACCACGGGCCAAGTTGCTCCCATGAGTATTATGATTGTGTTACAGTCAGTTGGCAAGTTTGGCCCAGGGTGCCTGCTCTGTATCTTTGACATGTACCTTTGTGAGAACCACCTGTCTCAGGAGAGTGGCTTTGAAGGACCCAAAGACACTGGCCTTGTCAGTGGACCCTGTGAATGTCCTTATCTTCCAGGAGATGCCAGTAATTATTGACCCTGTGACAGTGGCTGTCCGAATGAAGGATTTTCTCTGAGACTCTTCCACCTCTTTGCTATCAAGCCATTGTTGGCTCTGAACCTTCATAGAAAAGTTGGTCTTCCTTCTGTGATTGAAGAATGGTCAGTGCTGTCCCAAAGAAGGGAGGATTGTCAACATGGCCCTGGTCTTTCCAGTTTCCTACGACGCTATAGATGTTTGTCCTTTCCCTTCAGGGCTTTCTGTGTATTCCCACTGAAATAATACCACAACGGTGTCCTGGTAACCAATATTAGATCCTCAAACAGTTCAGGAAGATATTTGGGCTTATTAATGACAAATACTCTGATTCTTAAATGAAACTGAATTTTAAGTCATGGTGTCCCAGAGTTTTATGCTTTGTTGAAAATGTCATAGGAATACTATTTTTGTCAAATAAAAGCATTAACAACACATTACTATCTTGAATCTTGTCACAGAAAAGAAAGAAAAAGCCTATATTGCTCCATCAAAAAGATGATATTAAATTGAAGAGCTTTGGCTTTGTGGTACTTATTTTTCATAGTTCACTGGGGTTAGGTAAAAACTTGGAAGTCTGCTCCAGTCACTGCCTGAGTTTGGCAACCACTGTTCTATGAAAATGATTAATGTAATTGAGGTACCCTTGAAGGTCTTCTTTCAAGTTGTTTAATTTGAGAGGATTGAAGGTCACAGTTCTGTTATCACGTTCTCCTTCTCTTTCTACCTATCTGTGACCTCTTATGATATTTGAACAGTTATTTCTCTTGACTTGTCCTCTAATGGTTTCCCAGATGGATGACTGTCTCCTCCAACTAGATGGTAATGCTAGGTAAATAGAAGGCACTGGTAACATCAGTTGAATTCGTTTCTATAGTTCATACTGGTGTGCTGTGTAAAGGACTGTAGGTTGTTCGCACATTTGTGTATACATGTGTACTTGTGTATTTTAGAACTCAGCCGGAACGACCAATTTACATAGGTACATAAATGAAGAGTGCACATTTGTGAAGAATGAAGAGAGTTTTGTAAAGTCTGAAAACAAGTGCCTGAGTCCTGTCTCCAGCTTCACTTCCATTTCCTAATGAGGCCGGAAAGATTATAATTTGTGTTGAGTAGATGTGGCCCGGCATTTTGAGCATCTTTACAGTCTGTCATCATTTTTGATGATTTAGTAATAATGTAGGGTGTACAAGGTACTTGAGATTCTCCCACAAAATACCAGAATTGTTTTTCATTTTAATATACTTTTTTAAATTTAAAAATCATAAAATGTTCCTTAGAGTGACAGCTGAGCTTCAATATTTATAACTTTCTGATTGCTCTAACAGTTTAGGAGAAAATTAAAATGAGTCCTCAAGTAAAATTTAAGTGGAAAAGATTAAAATTCAGAACTCTGGACTTTTTTCATTTGAATGAACAGCCATTTTTTTTCTGGGAAGTTTTATGTGCCAGCCCTAGTTTTCTATATTTGACAGTCCTTGAAAAAGTACTTCATTTCTCTCTCAAAAATATACAAATAGTTTTACTTTTTTGAAAATAAACGCTTTTGGCTCAGCACAACTTTTCTCACCCATCTTCTACACTCTCATTGTGAGTGAAAACCAAACGTGTGCACCATCCATCCTTCAAGAGGGTCGTTTTGGGCACCGGATGGGAAGCATGGGAATGAATGCAATGGCCAATGACAGAATACCCTCCCTGTTAGGGTACTTTAAACCGTTGTGGTTTGTGACCTCTAAGTGGGTGATTTGTGCTCAAAACTGTTCCATCTTTAACTATATGAATTCTTTTAATTTTCTGATTTATGTATGTTTTTATGAATAAATTAAATCATATTTCCTTATCCCAAATACGGTTCTTTAATCACTTCCAATTTTGTGACTGGTTTCTTTTCTTCAAATACTATATTTCTTATAGCGATTTAGCAGAGTGTTTTAATTACTTTGAGGGAAGAGAGGATAATGTAACTTCAAGAAGTATGTAATGTAGCTTCATTCTATAAAATTTTACTGCTATAAAAAAGATTATCGATGTTGCTAAAGAAACAGTGGACACTGTTGACAGCATCAGGGTGGAAATAAGAAAGCACAGCCCTCTTTCCATTAAAGAATCACTGTGAATAAAAATCACATTATGTTTCATTAAAATGTTTATATTTTATTAACAGCTCAAACTCATACCAATTTTTTTTCTCAGTTTTTCTGGTCAATTAATTCCTTCCACAAATATTTACATGCTCAACAAACACTGTTCTAGGTGCTTGACATATAGCAGCCAGTCTTACACTTTGCTTTCATGGGATTGGTATTCTAATGAATCCTGACACTACTTTATTATTATTTTTCTTAAGCTGATTGAGCTTTACATAAGAGACCCAAGTAATATATACTGCAGCCTTACTAACAGATGAACAGAACTGAATAATCCAGGAGTAGATTCCCAGGCAAAGGGATGTGGTAAAATGCCCCTGGGGCAGGGCATCTGTGCAGTGGCAGGTAAATATTATGGTGAAGAAAAATGACCCTGCCATTAACAGTACCATGGGAAACAGGGACATTGTCAAGGTTGTTTGGTGAAGGTATTGTGACTATATCCACCCTAAATTGCATGAAAATATTCTAAAAGTCAGAATAAAAAATCATCCTTGAATTTGGTCTATAGGAAAGTTTTATTTAGAACAATACCTGATTTAAAAAATCGAGACTTGCTCAATTTTGGAATTTTGAGGATGGAGCAACTTTAGACAGAGCTGGTTCTAGCTGCCAAATGGAAACAGATGGAGTTGGGTCCCCCACCTCTCCTCTCCCATCTCCTAGTCTTTTCTGTCTCCATCTGACTAATTATGTGTCCTGTTACTTTCCATGCTGGGGCAAAGGAACTGGTGGTCCGTTCTGACCTGGGCTTACTCTCCTATTCTACTCTTTGGCGTTCATGTGGGCAGGAGTGAATGTGCTTCCTAAGTATCCACGTTCTCATCTATAAGACAAAGATGATACCATCCTTGGAAGATAATGTAAAGGCTGAATAGAACATATGTGACACTGGGTTGAAAAATAAATAACAAGAATTAGTGTAAACAGTAAAACTTTTTTGGACAATGGGAACAAAATTTGGTATACACCAAAGTTTCTGTCAGACTGTGTCACTGACAATACTGTGTGTGAGGCTGCTTACTCCGCTGACAGAAAGCCACCCCCAGCCCAGCCAGGACGGAGGCCCAGTTACTCACTCTCGCCAGGCTGGTCCCAGATGGAACTTTATAAGGGACGTACTTCCTATAAATGTGCCCAACTCTAGAACACGGGACATCAAACATTTCTCCTCCACACATCCAAACCTAAAGAGGGGAAAACGTAATAAAAGAGAATAGTGAGTTTCACACACCAAAAAGGAATTATTAGCAGGATTCATAGAACATCCTAAAATCTTTCAAAGTCTCTGAATGATTTGTGATTTAAGTTGCTAACCAAGAAAAAAAATCTCACATTTTAAAACCTAGATTAATAATCTCATAGAATCAAAATATTAGTTTACTGCCACTTGCCTAAATAATATATTATTTTTAAAAAAATTCTAGTAGATTTTTATTACAAATAAAAATTGAGCTGATATTTAATGCTTAATACATAATGTATAGATATTTGTTTCGATAATCTTGTGAAATCATTGGAAGATACAACATTGGACTTTAAAGTGTCAATTAAAATTTTGAAATATGAAGAGTGAAACTTCTAAAATAGGTGACTGAATTAAGAGACAGGAACACAACCCTACTTTAACTTAAGCATAGATTCTGAAATTTGTCTTAGGTCCAGCCTTAAAAATCACAGTTACGTTCCCATTTCAGTGAAGAAGGGTGCTCCACAGGGAAGAACAACTGGGATGAGGGAAAGAAGAAAGGAAAGAAGGAAGGAAGGGAAAAATATACGTACATAGACACAAGGTAGCTAAGATAATCGTCCTGCTAATTTCTATTGGTTTATTGAAAGGAGCAGTTAATATTTAATGGTGTGAGCAATCTTGTATACCTATGTCTGGTACTCTGAGCAACTACTTTGAAGAAAACAATAAGCAATATGGCAACCATTGTTGATTTCCTATCATTTTGTTTTGTAATTCTGTATCACTTTTATAGTTTTTTGTCTTCATTTTTCTTACTTTGTTTTTGTTCTTTTCTCTGTAAGATAAAAAATGCTACATTTAAATACAGTAACAAAAAAGAATTGGTTATATTTTGCCACGGTTGCCCACTCAGGCGGACATACAACTGTATAACAGGTTATGGCGCCCTAAGGGGCTAATTATAAATACACACGTCTTGGTTTCATACAGGCCATGTTCTTCGCAAGAAAGAGGGTTTTAAAAAGAGATGCTGTGATGGTGAATGGCATGTGTCACCTCGACTGAGGCATGCTGACTGATTATTTGGCCAAACTATTACCCTAGATGTTTCTGTGAAGGTGCCTTTTGGGTTAGATTCACTCTGTTTTTTAAAATATTGATCGATCAATTGATTGTGCATGTTTGCAGTGTATGCGATTTACAATCATCTTGGTGATTGTACATGTACACAGCATAGCTTGTTCCTTTGTTAAAAATCCCCTCCTCTTCCTTCGCCCTCCCTTCCCTCCTCCTCTCACTCCCCTTTCACCTTTTCTTCCTTGTTGATCTTGTTAATTTTAGCTCATACGTGGCACACGGTGTTTACACTGATTGAGGTTATTAGGTTCCTGCACGTGGCACATCTTTATTCTATTTATTTCTTCTGTTTATTTCCTCGTTTCCTCCCCTTAGTTCCTTGCCCTTCGTCTGTTGGACCCCTTCCTCTTTGCAAGAAATCCATCCCCCCGTCTCCTTCTATCCATCCTTTATTAATCTCTGTTTGCATCTGCCTTGCCCAAATGAGAGCTATCATAAGGTATTTAAGCTTGTATGGCTGGTTTATTTCACTCAAATTACATTTTCCAGGTGGAGCCATTTTCCTCCAGAAGTCTTAAATATTTCCTTCCTTATAACTGAGTAGTATTCCATTATGTATACATTAAAAAATTTCATTATCCAAATATACGTTGATGGCTATACAGGCTGCTTTCAGGATTTAGCTATTATGGATGGTGCTGCTATAAACATTGGTGTGCATGTACTGCTGTAGTGTGATGTCTGAAGCTCTGGGGAAAACACCTAGTAGGGGGATCAGTGGGTCAAATGGAATTTCTAATTTTACCTCTTTGAGACATCCCCATGGTCCCCAAATCAGACAACACTAGGCAAAGTGCATTTCCCTCCATGCCGTGGTTGGCCTCATCCAGTGGGGGGTGGTGGTGGTGGAACCAAGACTGAATTCTACTGGGGAGGCAGGAATTTTGCCAGCAGACTACTTTTGGAGTTGACCTGTGCTCTTCCCTGGGCCTCCACCCTGCCAGCCTACTCTGAACACTTTGTACTTCCAAGTCTCCACGACCGTGAGAGTCCATAGTATTTCCTAAAATAAATCTCTTCTCCCTCTTAGTTTTGTCTCTATAGAACTCCTACTGCAGATACACACCTTGGTTTTAATGTGTAATATTGGCAAAGAGGAAAAGAAATGTTACATCTTCCCCCAACTCCTTTCATCAAGAGGAATACCATCTTAGGTGAGACTGGTTGAAAAAACAGTGGCTAAGGTCAGCGGAAGTGCAAGGAAGGAATGCAATTATGAAAACACTGCTTGGTTGCTTTAAGTCAGTTCAGGGCTACTCATAGTGTTAAGTGCGAATTGATAGGAAATTTATTAAGGACACATCAGTGGTGCATGAGGATGATGTCAAGCTGACAAGGGCAGCAAACGTTCTACTCGATAGTGTCTATATCTGGAAAGATCTAAGAGTAAAGAGTAAAGAAAGAATGCTCAGTGTAGCATGCTGTTCCAGGGTCTTTTAGAAAAAGCTCAACTGTTCTAGTGCAGGAGATATTGGAAAAAATCAAATAGCACAAAACACATATCACAAACATAATATAGATAGTTTAGGGATCATAGGGCCTCTATCTATTGAAGTCTTTTGCTAATTTCTGGGTAAATGTTCTTTATACTACTATTAAGGGAATTACCAAAATGGGAAAGGAGAAATAATGAAAAAACAGAAGATGTGCAATCATAATAATATAAAATTCCAAGAAACTCTTTTCAAATATTTGAAGGGCCTAATAATATTTGAGAGAGATGTTTTTTAGAATTTCAAGAAGGTTGTGTGCTGAAAGATTCGCAGCATAGAGCTATAAGAGGATAAATTTCAACCTAAGGAAGGAAGAAATTTTTACTAGAACAGTTAAATATGGAGTGCACTTCCTGTACCATTAGATGTTTTAAAATCTTCAGTAGGTGACTCTGGACATGAGCACAAAACTTGGATGAATAGTTAATCTATCTGATTTTTAAAAGTAATTCTATTACTAAGAAGTAGTGTTATAAATGTTTATTGTGACATTTTCATGGGTTACTTTATCAAAAGACAGACTTCATTATTTCTCCAATTATATAGGTAGGAAAATGGCTATGTAGTTTGTTTCAAACCATATAACTGGTCACCTCCAGAACAGAGATTTGAAATCTCATAGTTTAAATATAGGGCCCACATGCTTAATCAGTATTTTATCTGTAGAGTTGGCAAATTTGCTCTGTAAAGGACAAGATAGTGAATACTTTTTCCTTTGTAGGTGAGATGGTTTCTTTTGCAGCTAAATAACCCTGCTAACCAATAGGCATGAGTATATGTTCTGTAAAACTGTTTACAAAAACATACAATGGGTTGTAGTTTTCTGATTGTTTTCCTATGAGCCACAAAGTACTTTCAAACACTGATATTTAGTGATTCTAAAGTAATTTATGTAAGAAATTCTACTTTTAAAAATTGGATGCCAATTAGAAATGCTGGTAGGCAAAATTCTAAGTTGCTGCTCTTCCTTAATTTGCTCCTATAACTAGGATATAAGGGTGATTGGAAAATACAGTGGAGATTTAAATTACAAAATGTATTACAGCAAAAGACACATTGTTAATAATCCCCCTCAGGAGACTCCTCTCACATTTAACCACACTTAACCTGTCATTTTTGCAACTGTTTGAAGCAGTTCTGGAAGGCTTCTTTTGTGTCTCTGGAACATGAAAAAATAGTGAGGCCAGCTCCTTATAACTTCACGGTGCGTTCTTGTCACATTAGTCACGGGATCTGGCACCATGCCGCTTCTTGCCCTTCCCCAAAGTCAAAATGACTGTGAAACATTATCACTATGAATCAGTTGAAGACTTCAAGGCAGCCACAGCAGAGCAATGAAGGAAAAAGGTCACTATAACCTAGATTTTAAAACATGATTTCTGTATCAGCTTCCCGCTGGTGTGTAATAGATTACCACAAACATAGTGGAGTAATAGAACGTGGATTTGCTATCTCATGGTTCTGCAGGTTACAAGTCCACATGGGCCCATCTGGGTTCGCTACCTAGAATCTTACAAGGCTCAAGTCTCCATGTCTGCTGAGCTGAGCTCTTATTTGGAAGTTCTGTGGAAGCCTGTGCTTCAGAGCTAGTGTAGAGTGCTGGCAGAATTTAGCTGTGTGCACTTGTAGGGCCAAGACAGTCATTTTCTTGTGGATTACTGACCAGGGACCACTCTGAGCTGCTAGAAATCATTTCTGTTATTTGCCCCAGGAACCTCCGTCTCAGCAAGGGCCTAACCTCCTCTGGGTTACGGTCACTGTGGTCATTTCCTCTTCTTAAAGCAAACTTATTAGTAACCTTACATTTACCCACCCCCTTTTAAATGTAATGCAACAGTTATATAAGCAAATTAAGGAAGAGCAGCACCTTAGAATTTTGCCTACTACCTTTCTAATGCATCAAAATTCATGTCTTCTGTCAATAATGTTCTCATGCTTACAGTTCTTTCCTACAGAAAATTTTCTTTGTAGTAAGTCAAATTCAGGAAACTTCTGCCCAGATTTTTAAAATGGTCAGTTCAATGATGAGAAAACTGTAGAATCCTACGATTTGTTTTTTCTCCATACTGTCACTATGATCACTTAAAAACATAAATCTGAGCATATCATCCCCCCATGGCTTTCTACGGCTCTTAGGTTAAGCTTACAGCACATCCCTGAGGCCTCCAAGCCCTAGCGGCATCTGACCTTTGCTTACTTGTCTCTGGGTCACTACTTTCTCACTCCCTCTGCTCAGAGCTATTTTTAGCTCATTAGAAAGGACCAAGTTTCTCTCTTCAGGGGTTGCTGTCTGAAATTGTTCTCTCTAAAGGAAGTTCTAGCTCTTCTTCCCTCTTTTCTGCTTTCTTCTCGCTCATTTATTTCCAACCTACTTTCCCAAGTGCAAGCCTAACTGCCATACCTGACCTGCCTAACATAACTAGGACTCCTGTTCTATGCTCTTATTTCATCGTGTACTTTTTTTCATATAATTCATGGCACGAACCTCCCTTATCAGTGATTTTGGTTTTTGTGCTTCTAGTTATCCACAGATCACCCACAAATGAAATTATTAAATGGAAAATTCTGGATTTTGACAGAGAGACCCAGACACTATAGGCACATAACTTTTATTACAGTATATTGTTATAATTATTCTATTTGTTACTATAACTAATCCCTTATTGTGCCTAATTTATAAATAAATCTTTATTATAGATGTGCTTGTATGGACATTAGCACTCTCTGTCGGTCAGGCACCCACTATGGGTCTGGGACTGTATCACCTCCGAGAAGAGGAACTACTCTTACTGAGTCAATAAAAATGCAGTTAACACTAATTATGTGACAGGCATCCTTCCTCAGACTGGGGCTATCGTGTGGACTAATTTTAATTCCTGAACACAGGGAGCTTCCTTTCAAGTGGGGATAGCACTTATGGTAACAGGGATTAAATAATGTACATGGAAATTTGCTTAGTGTGTGCCAACCCTAAATGGAATGGAAGTTCCATGACTTGTTGAATCATTACTATATCTCTTGGTACCACTGAAAGGCTTGGCACATGTTGAGCACTCAATGCATATTTATCAGGTGGTTGGGTATGCTCACACTTGATTCAGTCATACTTCTGCTTTCATTTGCATAGAGTTCCCTGGAGTTGTCCAGTTTAGTGCTTCTGCATACAAACTCAGGACCCCCTCGCACACCATTGTAATGGTTCCTGATCTTAGATTTGGTTTTGATTCTCTGCCATGGTTATCACCATGCATTTACTTACTTTTCGTAGGCTCCTGATAACTCTGCTGATTTCTGGGGAAACTTCTACACCCTTCTACACAGTAAAGAGAAATGCCTGGATAACAGTGTGGGACTGCAGTACAATATAAAAGCACAATGTTGTGGCATTTATCAAATTTGTTCTAAAAGACATGGTTTATATTTTTAAAAGACATTTTGTGGTAGTATCATGCGATGACAATATTTAAAAAAACCTATGTCATGCAACACTTAAGTATCTAATTCTTGGAGAATTGTTTTATATTTAGAGGCATTGTGTCTCATCTTGACAACATAACTATTTTTTCCAAAAATGTTATTTTCTCCATGAACGGACACAAATAGTGGTTCAAATTGACTGAATAATTGAATGTTTGCCTTATTTTTAAGTCATTTTTCAATATCAACCACAAACTGGAATTGAGACGTAGCAAATGTCAAACTGAATGGAATCGTGCAATTTTACTGGCCATACGGAATTTGAAATGTCTCGGGAAGAAACTGACTCTCAGGAGGATAACAAGGGGAGGCTATTATCAAGTGTAAGATGAAGCATAATAAGCTACACGGAAACGGTGACCTAAACTGCCAAAAAAATTTAGTAAATCATTCATCTCTCAAACTATTTCTTCTCTACTTAGCTCCTAGTATTCCTTCCCTCCCTCCCTCCCTGTGCTCAAGCTATTCTGGCTTTTTTCCTGTTCTCACAAGCCAGACACTCTCCCACCATAAGGCACTGTACTGGCTACTCCCTCTGCCTGGGATTCTTTCCCTCATCTCCCTCAAGACTCAGCTCCAAGTCTTCTTGTTGAAACACCCCCTCACCTTGTATTCTGGCTTCTTGGTTCTCACATCAGTAACTAGCTTAGCAGACACCCCATTTACCTGTTCTGATGTTCTTTGCCCACCTCTCTTCTACAGCAGAGGCAAAGACCTTTATGTCTTTCAATGACTGACATATCTTACGGACCTAGAACAGCACCTCACACAAAGCTGGTGCTCTGTATCTGTTGAGTGTGTGAATAATGGAATGGATTATTGGCTTATTAATATAGTCACGTTAATTCTTGACAACTAAGTCACTTAATGATAACCCATGATGCGGCTGCTATTAAAAACAAGAGCTGTGATCTCCAGTCTGTTTGTATACAAATTTCAGGATCATGAACTATCTTGAGCTTATTTTCACTTTCACAAGTGGATTGTCATAAAAGAAATGCTATGGTTTCTATCTAGATGTCTTCCCAAAGCCTCCTGTGTTCATAGGTGGGAGTTTGGGGAGGTGATTGGATCACGGGGGTTGACAGTCCTCTGCAGGATTAGTCCACTGCTGAGTTTATGGCTAAATGTGATGTTGGCAGCGGAGCCTGGCTGGTA
Organism: Dinomys branickii; assembly: GCA_004027595.1. Taxonomy (NCBI): domain Eukaryota; kingdom Metazoa; phylum Chordata; class Mammalia; order Rodentia; family Dinomyidae; genus Dinomys; species Dinomys branickii. The sequence goes on from PVLD010002534.1 coordinate 140,928, forward strand.
GATCTGGATCACTGGGGGTGGCCTGGAAGTGTCTGTCTCCCTCCTGTCCCTTTGCTTGCTCTCTGCTTCTTATCTGCCGTGCCGTGAGCAGCCCTCCTCTGCCATGCTGCTCGGCCATGCTGCTCCGCCATGCTGCTCTGCCTTGGAGCCATGAACTGGGAGTGAAGCCTCTACAAACTGTGAGCCAAAAGAAATCTGTTTTTAAGTTGTGGATATTGGATATTGTGTTTCAGTGATGAGGAAGTACTAAGAGAATAAGGAAACAACTGATGTTAGCCCTATATAGAGAAATGAGTAAGATTTGGAGGCTACAGTATAGCATTCCAACTGGATGGTATACTTTGGGCAGCCTAATACTGAAAAATTCCTTAAAACTAGTTGGTCTACCAAGTTTACAAACTATATAGAGATTAAAATATGAATGGTTAGCATTGTGAGGGGTTGTGCATGCCTGGGAACCCAGCTACTCCAAAGGTGAGAATATTTGAGTTTGGGGACAGTCTCGCCAGCATAACAAGGCACAGTCTTGAAAAAACAAAACCCCAAAACCAAAGAAACAGAAATCTTATCTTGAAAAGCTTTGGTTGACAGATATTGAAAGGGGCCATGCCTGTCATGAAACCACACTTTTTAGCCAGGCTTGGTCTGAAAAGAGTATGGGACGGTGCAGCCCCCCTCACATCACTCAGCCTTGTCCTCTGAAAGCTGACTTTGAGGTTATTTGTGGAGGTAGAGAGAAGGAAAGAAGAGCTTGTTTGACCTTTCCTGATCACTGTGTGTTGATTAGCATATAAGAGAAGCAGACATTGGAAAATGTATCTAAAAATCTTTAAAGAGAATATGGTGATTTTTATTTTTAGGGTAAAAATCTCTAGTTTTTTGAAGTATCTTGTAGGTTTTTTTTTTTCCCCAAACTAAGAAATTCTATTTTATGTTAGCACATAAAAAAATCCTATCCAAACTCTCTTGCATTTAATAAGTTTCTAGGCACCTGAATACTAACAAGAAGGCTTCAGAGGATGTGTTGTTCTCAGGATCACTGCTTTTAAGATGTAGTGTTTAAATTTACAGTAACATTAAAGCAGTTTTAAATCATTGATTGAGGTGGGGAATGAAACTTACAAACAGAAATATAACCTGCTGGTTTATTCAAAAGAGGAGGTTGTGGGGAGGAAAATATGGATTTGAACATTTTAAGAATACAGCACTTTTTTGGGAAAATATGGTAAGGGACACAATCCATCATTTCCCTTAATTTCTTGCTCTGCAGCTTGGGAAGTACAGCAGAGGCAGAGTCTGCTTTTCACCGTATTGGCATATGCTTGGACATTATGACTCTGTTGCTTACATATTTGGACTCATTATCTGGTAACAATAAGTGAAAGTTCTTTAAATGTTTTTTTAAAAGTGTAATAAAATATGGTGAATATTTAAATTAAATTTTTTTAATTGTAGTAAAAGACACCTTGGCTTTAACCCCCATCAAACTCACCCCCTTGCTAACCACTTAATTGTCCACTGTTCTTGGCATTGTCGGAGAGCAGGTCTGGAAGGCCTCCTGGGTGAGTGCGTTTAGTTGTGTGGTTGTGGCTGTGTAGATGCACTGAATTGATCCCTTTTATGATCATTTGCACTCTGAGAAGAGCCAGACGTCACACAGTGCCGGATCCAGTGTATAAGGTGGATGAAGACACACCTCAGCTTTGTTGGTAGACAGAAATTGCTGTAAACTCTTGATTAATGAGGAGCAATTAAAATACAGTGAGCATTTAAATAGGGCACCAAAGAAAGACTTGGAAACAAGACTCTTGGTCTATCAATACTCAAACCACTGAAACAAACACTTCAGCGGGAGAAGCAAAGGGTTTTGCTTACATCAATTTATATATTTATTTTAAATGTTATTTTTTATTAATTTTAAAGTAATATTCAATCTGAAGATATTTCACCAAAATTTAAAAAAATGTGGACTCTTCAAAAAGTTCATAGTGACATTGGCAAGCTTTTTTTTATTTTAAGAATGTCATCATGCCCTCATGATGTAGTACAGTGGATCAGCTGGGAACTGGGGCGTTAGCACCTTTCTGATTCTCATTTTCACTGTCTATAAGGTTGGAGTAATGAATCCACTTCAGAGCATGCCTGTAAGGACTATGTATATCCACAGCCTCCTCAGGTACACAGGAAAGAGGTTTAAGAAGGATGGCTCTAAGATTCAGCTCTACCTGCTGGACAACTCTTTTGTTCTGATGTGCTGGGGGCTGCATGAGGTATGCCTGTTGTGTGCTCGTGCATGTTGACATGGATAAGAGGGGTCAAAACAAGTGGGTTGTAATGGTTGATACATTGTGTCAGCTTGACAAAGTTTAACTGAGTGACTCAGCAGGGAGTCAGGGTCCTTACTTGGAAAGCATTCTCATCCTGTGCAAGAAGGGGGTGGGGAGATGGTGTGAGTGCTACATATATCCGCCCTAGGGGGCTACAACATAAGGGAGGAAAAGAGACTCGCCCTTCCCCCTTCTGCTCTTGCTGCTTTTGCTGTCTTCTGCCACCTTGAACGGCTGCCACACTGCCTTGGAGCCAGCTGATTACAGACTGAAACCTCTGCAGACTGAGCTATCCAAACCTTTTCTCCCTTAATTTTGGACATTGAATATTTTATTTCAGCAACAAGAGAGAAGTATCCAAGACATCTGTGTATGTGTGTGTTGTGGGAGAGCAGGGATTATATTTGCAACTGTCACTGTCCCAGCTTGTAAAGGGGAGGGGAGTTTTGGATGAACTTAGTTGGCCTTATATATCGTAGACTGCTGACTTAGGTAAAATCCTTGTACCTTTAACTTAATGTATGTACTCTGGAGGTTTGTTATAATATTGTCATTGATTTGGGGTGAAAAGCTTGGAAATTGTATGAAGAGATTGTGTGCATGTGTGCATGCGTGTGTGCATGTGCGTGTGTGTGTATGTGTGTGTGTGTATGAGAGAGTGCAAATACTTCTTGAACTTGAGGTAAGATGACATACTTTATACAGTTTTAAACATTGGAAGTACTAGAGTGATTAGGTTATATTTCTTATTAGGGAAGAAGAGCAGCAGAAAAACATAGAATAATTTGAGCAAAAAACCCTTAATACTAAGTGAAGATTTCAACAGGAAATCCAATTGACCTTAACAGTGGTACTAGATGCTGTATAAATTGTTACATCTTACTCATTTTACAACTATCTATAAAAGTTAAAATAAAATTAAACAGGGAATTAGGAAAATGCCATCAGACATATTGGAAGTAACAACTGGAAGAGATTCATACTTGCCATTAGGGTTTCATTTAATAGCAATAAAATTTAACTTGAAAACGCTCTGCTACACCTGAGGTACCTTTTGTTGGGTAATTGAAATGAATCTCAGACTGGCTTGTGAGACATTTAGCAGCTGTTTCTGTTTATCTTTGAATTTCTGAATGAGTTTAGAGTCATTTTAGTATTTTCTCTGGAAGATCAATTCTGAGCACGTTGAATTAAAATGGATGTTTTTAGTTGTCTAGGCTAAACATTGTAGGGGAAAAAAACCCCATAGGATCTACTTTAGATATTTTCTTGTGTATCTGGAGGTATATGGTGTACATAAAAATGGTTCTGTCACATTTCAGGTACAAAATACAACTAGACTTTGAAGCACGTTGGAGGTCAGGAGCAAGGAGCAGTCTCTAACGTAGCTGTCTCATAAAAGCAATGAGAAGGTATATAAGATATTTAGAATCTTCCATGGCATGGAAAAGACCTCTAATGAACACATTTTGTAAGGCTAAATGTCTTCCTAACACAATCATTTGTAGAAAGCATCATCATGATAGTTTATATGAGATGGCCTAAGGTGAAAAGAGCACACTTCTGCAGTGAGATTGAGTTGTATCTTTCCAGGGAAGCAAATAAAGTATTTTAGGAGCATAAATTAAACACCATAGGAGGTTTTTGTATCTGAAAATAACTATGGAACCAAGGGTAAGAGAAGCTAGCAAAGGTGGTGGTGGGGCAGATGGGAAGAACGCGGGGACAGGACTAGGAAACAACCCCCTTTTCTTAGGGATGTTAAGATGTTATTATTTCCAGTTTCTCTTGAAAATCTGTGGCACACGTGCTACAGACAGTGGTGAGGTGACAGCTGGAGGAGAGGAATTTGAGGTTGGAGGAGCAGGGGGAGGAGGAAAACGAGCCGCCCTGGAGTCCGGACCCGGGGAAGGAGGGCTAGTGTAGCACACTGAACAGATCACTGGTTATCTTTACCCTGGGTTTCCCTGTGGACCAAAATCATCTCCTTTAGCCTGACCTATACCTTGGATTTGTTTCTGGATTTTTATCTGAGCACTCCTCAGGTCCAGGTAAACACATATGAACTCATCACTGCAGATTCAGGTGTATTTGGAGGGGCCTCTTCTGACCATTGATCCAAAGTTGCTCCATTAAGGAGATCTTAGAGCCAGGTGCTGAAGAGGGGCTCCCACAGCGCCAGTATATCAAGTCAGGTGCTGGGTATGATATGGGAGGAATGGGGGGCGTGTATAGAGCCGTGTAGTTTACCCTCTTCTCCCTTGGTGGAGATGCAAATATTTGAAAAGCATTACGTAAGTCAAATATAACTATTCTCTATTTTGGTACTGCCCTGCGATATTGTCTGATTTCCTGCTAGTACTTAAATGATATAAAATTATTTTTTCATTTGTTTATGTATAACCTATTTTTTTTATCTCACACTATGCACCATGAGGTAAAGAGCATACCATGAATCATTCTTTTTTCATTGTTTGTTCTGAGACAGGGTCTTATTATGTAGTTCAGGCTGGCCTTGAACTCACAGGGTAGCTCAGGTTGTCTTCAAATTTGCAGCAATCGTCCTGCCTCAGCTTAGTAAATGCTGGGTTTACACGTGTGCACTGCCATGTCTGACTAAAAGCATTTCCTTCTTGCTGACTATAATATTTTTTCTGTCTTTCACATTGCAGGCTTTCAATAAATATTTGGTGCATACGTGAGTACGTCTATGAATGCTGATTACACATGCGAGGCACAGTACTGTACTTCGACTTTTTGAGTCCTTACGTACGCACTACTGTATCAAATATGCTTCACTGATAGCAGCTATGTTATAAAGAACATTTATTTTCCCACTTTTATTTTTGTACATATGTTCTGTACTTTTTTCATTTATAAATAGGTTTGGCTATTATGCTATATTAGCAAAAATAAGTAACTCAATTTTTTTAAAAGACCACACTTCAGTCTATAATCTAGATAGACAATTTAATGTGTTCATTAATGATGGATATTTAGATTTTTCATTTTAATTAATAAAAGTAATATTGAAATAACTATTCTGTAGCTGTATCATTTCACATGTGAGAGTACATGATATGAATACAAAAGACATTGGTAAAACAATGTAGATATATGTTTATAATTTTAAAGGATATTTTCTAACTATTTGCTATGATGCTTGTGCACTTTTAATTACTGTAAATGACCATGTTTGTTTCTCTAAACTTTTCTCAACATGTTTTCAAAGTTTTTCACTGTTGCCAAGCTAGTCGGTGAAAACTATATCACTAAAATTTTAACTTGCATTTCATTTACCATGATTGAAGATGAATAAATTTCCATGAGTACTTTTATTTCCTTTTCTTGAACTATCTATACTAATAAAAAAAAAATCAGTCTTACAGATTGGGAGATCTTTACATATTAAGGGTGTCAATTATTCACAGTCTTCCCCAAGTTGTCATTACCATGTGGAATATATTATATGTTTTAATATTTTCTTTGATTGTCTCTAGTTTTGTTGATGGTTTATTAAATCACACTTTAAAGACTACCTTAACTTTAATTTTCTGTAACTTTTGTATTTTATACATTGTTATATTTTAAAATTTTTATTATTATTTGTGAGACATGGTTTTGTTATGTAGTCTAGGTGGCCTTGAACTCATTATGGAGCCCAGGCTGGCCTTGAATTTGCAGCAATCCTTCTGCCTCAGCCTCTTAAGTGTTGAGATATAGCTATGTGCTATCATTTTAATTTTAATGCTTAAAATGGCCTATCTCCCTAGGTTCTATTTGTCCATAAAGTATTTTCTTTTTCTCCAAAATGTGTACTTGTCCTCTTCAATTTACTCAGGAAACCACTTTCTTCCTCTTGATTGGAAATGTTAGCTTTGTTTTACACTAAATTTGCATATTTACTTGAATCTATTTAAATTCTGTGCTGTAGACACCGAGGTTTATTTGTGCAAATTTTACTATGTACTTTGTCTGCTGTGGTTAGCACTTTGTTATTTTCTCCACCAATTTTTCTCATTTTACTTGTTTTATGAACTAAAAGCATTTTAGTGCAAACATAATTCATATTGCCATTTTTACTGAGGTTGCAATAAATTTATGCATATACTTAGGAAGAGTTATATTCTTCACGAATTTTCACTTATTGAAGCCTTTTTTCCCCTGTGCCTCAGTAGCATTATCATGTTTATCAACATTTTTAAAGTTCATTTCTAGGTGGCTTTCTTTTCTGCGATTGTAAATGGTATTTTCCTTTTTGTTCTTTGAGTGGTGCTTTTTGTACACATAAAGGGCACCGTTTTCTGTATATGTACACACACACCCGTGGACACAATTTTATTCATGAAATTTATTGAATGTCCTATTTGTAGTTTTTTAGTTCATTCACATTACATTATTTAGTTAGCTCATATTACTTGCTGTTAATGAAAAATTTCCCTAATTTTTTGAAGTTTTTATGTATCTTATTTTCCCTTCTGCCTAATTGCATTGGATACTATCTTTAGAATAATACCAAATAATATTAACTAATAATGGAAAAATATCTAGAGTTATCTCATTAAGCAAGCTACTGCCTTTTGAGTTAAGCATATTCATTATAGAAGGCCGGGAGGATCACCCTAAGTTTGAGGCCAGGCTGGGCTAGGGCGAGCCTGAAGTATACAGAAGACCCTGTCAAAAACAAAAAGGAAACACCAAAACAACCCCCCAATTCGTTATACAAGCCAGGTGCACTGGTTCATGTCTATAAACTGAGCTACTTGGACGGCTGAGGCAGGATCACTGTTGGGAGCCGCTGAAGCTGGAAAATAATCACAAGTGCAGGATGGAGAACAGGCGAGCTCCTCAAAGCGCGTAAACAAGCCGTTGCGACTGGTTAGCTGACGGCGGGGAAGCAAGGCGGAAATTAACGAAGCTCTCGAGGGTGTAAGTGAAGGCTGTGCTGTTGTTGGGCAGTGCCCCTTCTCCGCTCCGGAGAGCGGACCCCACCTGACCCCAGCTCTTGGCTCCTGTCTTTATTTTCCTCATTCCCGCTGCTGATTCTCTCCGGGGAACAGAGAACAACGAGGTGCCCTGCAGATCACAAGTTCAAGGCCAGCTTGGGCAACTGAGTGAGATCTTATCTCACAAAGGCATAGGGGAGAGGCTGAGCGTGCAGCTCACTAAGCACGCAGAGCACTTGCTTAGCGTGTGTGTGAGGCCTGAGTTTAATACATAGCATAGCAAAAAAGAGGAAATATTCATTATAAAATACATATTTTAATCATGCTAGATATTAAGTATCAAGGGCAATTGCAACTCTTTCCAGCACTTTCTGTACCTGTGGGTATAACTGTAACTATCATAAGTCACTATTAAGGCAAATTTGTTACTACGTAGCACAAACCTGAAACATTTGTAAAAGTCTAAGTGCGTTAGTTTTAAATAGCTTTTCTATTCTGTAGTATTTTATGTTCATTTTTAATGCTACAATTTATAAGTAAAATTTTGTTGTGTTTTTAATAATTTTGTGCTATTCTGGCTAGTTTATTAAAATAAATACTGAACGTTTTATAACCAATTTGAAAGCTCTTTTTTTCTGACGTTAGGGGACAGTTTACAAAAACACCACAGTGTAGTTTAAAAGTTTGTAAAACAGCTAGTGAGGTTTTACACTTCATTTATTGAAGGAGACAGCTTTATGAAGATTCTCTTCTCTCTGAGGGCATCAGCCAGTGTGCTGAGCAGAATCCTGAGACGCCCCTCCTTGTGCAAGATGTACACATCTTTGTACAATCTCCTCTGTTCGAGTATGGGGAAGACCTTGAATATGATGTTTGCACATTTGCACGCAGGTGATATATGACAAAAGCAAAGGAAATTTGCAGATATTTAGAATTATAGTTCCAATTTCACAGCCTTTGAGTTTATTCAAATAGAAATTGGCTTGGATAGATCAGATCTAAATCTAACTAGTGAACCTTAAAATTTGACTTGGTTTTTCTTACAGGATGAGATTTCTTTTTTTCTGTACTGGGAATTAAACCCAGGGCCCTGAGCTGCAAGCCTAGCTGTGTATGTATGTACGTATGCATGCATGTATTTATTATTTTGAGGTAGGGCCTAAGTCACTAAGTAGCCCAAGCCAGGCTTGGTCTTGCCATTCTCCTGCCTCAGTCTCCCAAAATACTGGGATCACAGGTGTGCAACACCACGCCCTGCTTGGGATTTGAAGATCTAGAAGTGTGAGAGAAATTCTGTGGCTGGCCTGGAAGAAGTAAGTGGCCACTCTGGGAGATGGCACAAAGGAGGTCACGTAGCAGGAACCTCAGAGTGGTCTGCAGGTGATAGCCAGGAACACCACAGGGAACTCAGTTCTACACCCGCAAGAAATATATTCTGTCAATCACTGAGGTAACTTCAAAGATTTGTCCCTAGTTGAGCCTCCAAATGAAGACAGAATTGACTGCACTTCCAATTTTAGTCTTCTGAGATTCTCAGCAGAGAGCCTGCTAAAATATGTTGGACTTCTGATCTACAGACTGAAGATAGTGTTTTCCACGCCAGAGATAATTGCCCAGTGGTAAGTTTGTGATAATTTGTAATGTAGCAATGGAAGATGGATATAGATATTTAGGTTTTTCTTTCTGGAGGTCTGTTTTGTCATTTATAGTTTCTCAAAAATCATCTAATTCACCCATAATCGTAACTTTACTTTCATAAAATTGAGCAGTGGTTATTTGAAAATTTTGAAGTTTCTTGTTCCTCACTGTCATCTTTTGAGTATTAGTGTTTTTTTTAATGACCAGTTACCATGTGTAATTTATTTGTCTCTTACATCTACCTGTACCTTTTCTTAAGACAGATTCTTTGGCTGTGAAGAACCACACTACCAGTCTTTGGTTTTCCAAATTTTTAATTTCTCTTCTTATACTTATTCACTTTTCATGCTTATGTACCTCGGTTTATTTTTATTTTTCCCTTGTAAATCAATTCAGATGTTTGCTTAATTTTATTCTTTTTTATGTCGAAAAAAATGTGAGAATCTTAATTCCTTCTGAACAGTTTCAGCTGTAGCTCCTGTTTCAACATAAGGTATTTATTTATTTATTTATTTATTTGTTTTTGGTGGTACTGGGGATTGAACTCAGGACCCTGCGCCTGCTAGGCAGGTGCTTATTCCACTGAGCTATATCCCCAGCCCCAACAAAAGGTATTTAAAGCTTTTTTCTGGGTAGCATGAGTCTGAGCTCCTTTACCTTTTGTATCATTTCGCTTTTACTTGTGTTTTAATTTCACTGTGATCCTCTCTCTAAGCCTTATGCTTCGTATTGCTGTGTAGTTTCAGCGTATCCCTTCTCCTTTGTGCTGCTTTCACTCTGACCTTCAGATTGAAGGGCGCTGATGGTTTAGTTTTTCTTTTCTGTCAAGTATATCCTGCCTACTGTCATTTAAAAAAATCTCCTCCTGTTGTCTTTTGATATTTTACTTAACTTCATAGAGTCAGGAAGTATTTCATGGGTGTTTCCAAATTCAATTGCTTCACAATCCTTTCAAAAATTCATAACAATGTATGGTAACATTGTTTTAGTGGATACCTTTGCCCTGGTTCTTTCTCCTTTTTTTTTCCCCGTAGTATTTTACTATATTTTCTTTCTTTCTCCCTCCTTCTCTCTCCTCCTTCCCTTCTTCCTCTTTTCTCTTCTTTATTACTTGGATACTGGGGGTTGAACCCCAAACCCTCGTGCACACTAGGCAAACACGCTACCACTGAGCTACACTTTTAGTAGTTCTTATGTGCTATTTTCTGCAAAAATTAACATTATTGTCTTCAAGTACTGTTCTTTCTACTGATGACATGTGTAAGGTGGGAGAGAGACCACTGTTACACTCTAGGCTAGTAGCTACTCATTCTATGACACACATTTATTGAGTAAGTGAATTATTTACTTTACTTGCCTGCATCGAATGGGGATTGGCTGCTGCAATCAAGTATTCTTCTCCACTCTGCCTCACTAACAGTCTGCTTCCTGCAAACATGGCTTTCCTGTGTAATCTCTTCCAGAACTGTCAAAACTTCCATTGGCTGCTTCTTTTTTGTGCTAAACACAGTCTAGGTAAGTGTTGGCTGCCAGCAATCACGTATGTTGCCATTGTTTGAAACAGGGATTTCTGGTTTCTCTTGCACATACAATCATTTTGGAGAACTGAGATCTGCTGATGTCAGTTGAGATCTGTATCTCTGTTCATTTCATCTTTCATTTTTTACCATCACTGAATTTGCCTTTATTGCATATGGCAGCCATCCTGGTTTATGACTTCTGGCAGAAGATGTCTAATAGGTTGGCTAATGATAAAGAGAGTTTTCCTTGATTCCCCTCCTGTTTTTGTTTTGAGAGATTTCTAAGAGATCTTTCTTTACCATCTTAAACGTATAAATAGGTTATAAATGTATGACATTCAATTGTTGAATTATAAATACAGCTTTTTGGTGCTCTGTAAGGAAAACTTAATATAGCTAATTTTTACACTTATTTTGTGTCTAAATTAAGTATAAACAAATTAGAATCCATATTGGTTCTTCAACTCTGCAGTGAGACTAAATGTTTCAGTCTAGCCGGTCTGGTTTGCTGAGCTATAAGAAGGGATGGTTGTTACTTTGCTAGAGCAAAGAATTGAGCATTTCTTACTTCAAATTTAATGCCAATTAAATGTTCTCAGTATTTATTGAACAGCCATTACATTCTGCAAAATAGGATAAAATTCAATAGCATATCAAGTCATAACAAGAGTTGTCAAGCTTCATATTTAACAAATGTCAGATAGGAAGAAGCTGCATATTCTTTTAACGTAGTTTCAGGGAGTGACAGTTGCCACTTTTCACCAAGATCAAATCATCTTCTGTTTTTTCAGCTAAGAGAAATTAGGTTAATGGTTTTTATGAACAAACCCAATTTCTAATTCTTGCTTTGAAATTAACTAGGTAATGGACTGTCTCGGCAGTTATGAAGTAGAATATGTTTTTAGCCTTGCATTAGTGTTGAATGGGATAAAGAATTAAATGTAATGACCTTTAAGTGCTAACTCATTACTTTTTCTTGTTAAAGGGCCCCACTGTATTTATTATCACCGTAGGAAGAGTAACACAGCCAGAACTTTTCAACACAGGTAGGCCAAGGTGAAGGTTTTATAAGTCATCAACGGACACAGAATGCGTAGGGTGTTGTCCTTTAAAGTCCCAGATGTTCTCAGTCACCTTACACAGAACATGTCAGTGTGAGCATGGTAATAACTTGAAGGGTTAATCTGGTTAAATTAGTGATGCTTCCTATCCTCTTTTTGTTACTCCAGGTGTGTTCGCCTCCACTAAGGTGCCAAACTAGACACCGAGGCTCACAGACACTCAGCAGGCTTATTCTAGGGTTGGATTTTCCCTTCCATTTAAAAGACACTACATAGGCCTGAACCTGGGGTTGGGAGGAGAAGCAGTAACTAAAAATAGGAGTGGGACAAGGGATGAGCAGTTTAAAGCTGATGCCTCCTGGGCTCATCCCTGGAAGACAGTGACAGTTGAAAAAAATCCTGGGTACCCAGAGGCTTTCTGGACAGATGTGAGGGCATCTGAGAGGGTGGTGGAGACCAGAGTGGGCAGCCTTAAGCCAGGCTTGATCTGAACAGTTGGGAAAGTCACCTGTCTCTGCTACGTGAGCTTCTTCTGTTTCTATTATTAGACTAAAGGTTTTTGAGACCAAGCACTATCTCTGTCAGTGCCTTAACCATCACTCTCCGTGCTGCCTGTAAATGCACCAAACGGCATTTGTATTGGGCTGGACCCCTGCTGCACACAGGTGCATTGCACAGAATGCTCCTGTACACATTTGCTGCTAATACTCCTAATGGATGAGTAACATATTTATGAGTGGCAGCGTATCTCATCCCAAGTTTGATTATGCTAGTTTTAAATTTTTAGGTCTGTAACTTAATCAACTCTCACTTAAACTGATGAAAAGGGAAGGAATTGTTGTTCATGTAAGAACTAGTTTGAAAAGTTTAGAAAGATTTAGTTGCTGAGAAAATTTCTGTTAAATGAGATGTAGGTAAGTTAATGGTGAAAAGACTGAGTGAACACAAAACAAACCAAAAGGAAACAGAACAAGAGCATTCTGTGATCATCTTAAGATAGCACCAACATACCTCATTCTTATTCTAGCTCAAGGGAACACAGACTACAAGTTCTAGAGAATGCGATCTGAGGGGTCTGGAGCACCTATAGTTTTACGGCAATTAATGCGCTTAGATGTAAATGAAAAAGCTATGCATTTCCTTGCATTACAATATTGGTGAACAGAATAAATGTACCTTCTTATGTTCCATTACAGAGAAAATTGTTAATGATAGTTTTATGCTTTTCTTCTTCATTGATGTTTATGTTCAGTGGGTGAGATGTGCATCTTAACTGGACTTGGCACCAGAGCCCTCTGTGGGCTTCCCTGCCATGCTCTTCATGGTCAGTGGACAGAGACGCTTGGTGATTAACACAGTGGAGACAATAGCAGAGTTTCTCAGGAACAGAACCCGGTCTGACTGGCGTGTTAATATCTCTGTAGCAGATAGGGACGGAAGTGGAAGTGGGAGGTTCATCTTTTGCAGGAAGGGAAGGAGGAGGGCAGCTAATCTGCTGTGGAGCATAGACTGAGACAGTGAGGAGTGGAAAATAGTTGATGAAAAGTTTTATGGTGTAGGATTCGATAGGTTAATTTGATTTGTGTGGCAATTAGGAGCAACTACGAACTTTTAGAGGGGGCAAATAAAGCAAGACAGGAAAAAGAATGAACGAAATGTCAGATGCATGAAGAGAGGAGGAAGGTTAGAGAAAGAGAGGCTTGCAAAGAGACTATTGTGTGGGTGCTGAATTATTACTGTGAAAATGGAAATAAAACATATCCCAACCATACTTAGGATGGGAGACTATGGTGAATTAATTCTTTAGGCTTCTTCTTGGAGGATGAGCTCCTCCAGAGAGAGAGAATGTACATTTGTCTGTGAATCTTAAGGGCTTACCTCAAAGTTGCACATTGTATTAAAATGTATATATCTGTTGAATGAATACATATCTGGACCTTAATGTCACCATGTGGGCAGGAGGACAACACATACCCAACATAGTTACTATGATGTTACAGGCCAGTAAGCGTGGCTCTGATAGGCTGTGGGGCTCTCCCTGGTGGGTCGGGTTTGTTACTGGTGCTGTGGTCCTTATGTCTTACAAGTTTCTGTACAGTGGCAGCTATTGATCAAGAGCTCTTCCCTGCACTGCGGATACTGACTCAAAGTAAGGCCTGCTGATGCTCTGCCAGGTGGGCTGGGGCAGCCCAAATCTCATTGTCTTTATCCTGGATCTGAACTTTATCTTGCACTGGAGAATTCCACACAGTAGGGTCCTTGGGTTGCCTTCCAGATCTCCTGTGGGGACTTCATTAATGTTCATTTTTTCTCAGAAGAGTTGTCTGCAATCAAATGACCTATCTTGTGAAATTGCTGGTATTTAGACTCTTTATCTTTGGGAAAGAATGTAAAAATGCACTCAGAAGAATCAGGGTGATTTATTATTATTAGCATCATTATTATTTTAGTAACTTAATAGTAAGTAACATGTAAAGATATAAACTCTCTCTGGCACATCACAGTGTGTATTTTGTCTTTGTTTCCAGGTGCGACTACAAATCGAATACCTGGAACAATGCCTTAATTGTTCCCTAATTGACATAAATTAGATGCTCAATAAAAGCTGGTTGAATGATTGACTTAAACACTGCTTTCCCTCCTTAGCAGCTGGCAAAGCTAGTAATATTTGAGAGACAGCTGGATAATTCTGGGCCTTGTGGGAGTCCATGTTCCTGTTAAAAGATGCTGAAGATGAGATTGTGTGGCCAGATCATTTCTCTGGAGAGCTCTTTTCCTTACCTGACCCCTAAAAATCATGCTGTGCTGCCTTTTATGTTATGGCATGAAGTCTGCTCATCTAATGTAGTCAGGTATTTAGAAAAGAACTGAGTAGTGTACTTAGAGTGCTTTATGAGACCTGTCCAAAGATGCAGATATGTGATTTAAAATTTTTTTCTGTTACTATTCAATGGGGCTATCAGTCAAGACACTTAATTCTTTTCACACAGAACATGCTTCTTGCTTCAGCGCACATTCTCCCAAGCCTTTTCGGGTTTGTCTGGCTCGGATGACAGATACTGATTGGAGGGTCAGGAAGCCCACGGCCTGCAAACAGTAGCGAGGGGAGTGAAGGGATAAGTCTGAAATGCGACCCTGTGAAGACAACAGTGTTGCGCCTGTGATTCTAACCAAACAACCTGGGGTGATTTAATCCTGAACTTTGGGCTCTGTTGCCATGGTTTTTAGACAAAAATGACAGGGATGGATTCCAATTATGTCTTTCAGAATGACAGATAACTGAAAAGTAGGAAATGGGGTAATAAAATAGCAGGTCACTCAGAAGGGATGGGACAGGCACAAGTGGGGGAGAAATGAGAGGTGAGTCCATGATTGCCTTCAAAATGCTGGCGTTAGAAGAAGAATGTACATTCTGCAAATTCTCCGGATTTTATCCACTGCCCAGTTCCTCCTTTAAAGCCAGGTATCTCTTGCTTAAAGGAAAATTTCTAAACATTTTTAAGCCTAAAGGTTTCATGAATTAAGAGTATATAAGGTTCAAAAACTTCTTAAGTGGTGAAAAATAATAAAGCTGCCTTGCCTTCCAATGGTGTTGCAAGTACAGCCATGCCAGTTTTTCACTAATGCTAGGGTCACGTGTTGTGTTCAGTGTTTCCCGTTGAAGGTATTATTGAAACTTTGGGCAGTGTCCGATAATCAATAGTGTGTTTCCAGGAGTGGCAGACAGTTTGCTGTTGTGCTGTTAGACTCTAGTGGAGATATCAGCCATTGTTCAATGACAGAGACCTCTGGGTAGAGTTTGAAAGGTTAATAGTAAACTTGAGGATGACATAGGGAGATGCACTTTGCATGTTGGACAAGTTCATGTTTCCATAGGCTCCACAGCTGAGCAGAATTGGAGCTTTTTAGTTCCAAAGCGATAGTGGGAAATTTAATCTTTATAATGCAAGAAAATTAATGTAAGAATTTTTAGAACTGTAAGCCTGGGCTTCTTCATCTAAAAAATGGAATGATGAAACTCACCTTTCATGGTTATGATTTAAAGTTAGATAATGTGTATAAAGCACTGGGCTGAGCACCTGGTTTACACACCAAAGTAAAAGTGGTAGATGTTATTTCTGTAGATATTCTCGTTACATAAGCTTCCGCCACACACATTGCAACAGGGTGTACAGACAGCTGTTGCTACACAAAGAAGCCCAAAGGAGATGGAAAAATTCAAAGTTTTAAAATGATGCATCTATCAAAACATAAAGACAAACTTTTCTTAGCTATTAAATTAGACATGTTTGAACAGGTAAAAATGCAGCAATTTAATAAATGGTACTTCAAGGATTACGCCAATATCATGAGAGGAAAATGAGAGGTGTCCATCCTGTTCCTGAATTTTTCCTTGATGGTATTTATTTTATGATCCTTTAAAGACAACATAAAATTTCTGTTAACATATCAAATGTAGCTGCTGCAGTTCCATAAAAATCAATTTTGTCCCTTGTTCTCTGTGTAAATTCTAAAATCCTGTCTGGATCTTTTGTTGGACTTTATATATTCAGATTCATCCTGCTTATTCAGCAAGAACTGGTCTGATTTTATAATGGAAATAAGTGGCAAAAGCTGATTTACTTTAGGAAGAGATTTCTGTATAAGTGTTGCCAAAATCAACCTGTGCTTTTATGTAATGGGCATAGTAAAGGGGAAAATGAGTTTTTCTTTGTAAGATCGCTTTTTCTAAAGAAAACACTTAGTAGCTTGGAGTACGATGTTTTAGGTTTTTGTCTTGTCAGATGTTATCTATTGTGGCATTTTTTTCATTCATAACCCTTTAAATTTGGTACCATATCCAAGATACATATACACACGTCTACAGCTGTTTATGTACGTGCATGTCATAAAGAACTTAATTTCACTGAGCACTGATGGATAAAGGAAGAAGAGACCTGAACAGTTCCAAATAAAAATAAGTGTGAATCTTACTGATTTGGAATTTATATGAAGGAGCATATCAATTTGTGACTTATATCTTCAAACTTTTCAGTTATTAGAATTTTGGAAAAACTAGTTGTGAGCAAAACCTTAACTGTTATTTCTTGGTCAAATACAAAGAGTGAAATTCTAATAACTTGATTTCTTTCCCTGTAGTGCGCTTTAATTTGTCTATCTTTATGTCCTAAGAACTTTAGAAAGAATGCATTTGTCAGTGGAGCAGTAAGCTGCCAGCACACTAATTTTTCCACCTGCAAATGAGTGCATGGATTCTTTTTGCAGGTAGCACAGCTATATCTCACTTAAAGGGTCAGAAAGAAGGAGAGTCCCTCGTGCAGAAGCTCATCCGAGAAGGTGGCATGTCCGGTGTCACTAGTTCATCCCTTAACATAGGTCACAAAGCAGCGTAATGACAATCAGAACTATTAAAATTATGTAGCGGTAGTGTAAGAGTCTTACCTTGAAAGAGATTTCATATTGTTCTCCTCCCCAGATTTCTAAGCCTGGATCGTACCCACCCAGTTCCCAAAACCACTTTCGATCCACAGCGAAGAGACCACCAGCCATAACCGGAGACCTGCGAAGTAAGCAAAACAAATTTACAGGACCGTGCAGATCAGGGGTAACGGTGTTCCGCTTGTAAAAAAAAGACGGAGTTAAAGATATCTGATTACAGTGATACGTGCACAGCTATGTTTGCAGAAGCATAATTTTTAATAGCCCAGTTTTGGAAGTGGCCTGTATGCCATCAGCAAATGAATGGATAAGGAGAACATGGTATGTCTACACAGAGGAGTACTACTCTGCGATAAAGACAGGAAACTTGAGTATAAATAAATTAAAGAGCAAAATAAAAGAATGGATAGTAGGAAACAGGGACTTAGAACCTTTACAAAAGTAAAGGGCCAAGAGATGGAGAGTAGGCCAGGGAGAGGTGGGAAAAAGAATTAAAATGTATTTTTCACTTGGATCAGCTTCCCATGATGAATGTAACCATTATGCTATAGAAATATGTACTGATAAAAATAAAAATTAAAAAAAAAGAAAAGCCCAAGACATGTTTTAATGGGCTGCTGTTTAAAGCTTTTCAACATAGCTTTCTATAAGTGTATGTAAGAGGTGTATTGGGCCATTTTCTGGAGTGAGCATGCAGGAAATATATTTTGAGTATTTTAAACTTTGCAGTTCAGGTTCAGCTTTGCAAAAAAACCTCTGCAGAACAAAGTTTCTCCATCTACTTAGCCTTAAAGCAAAACATAGGACTATAAGTGGTGGATACACTGAGAAAATTCCCTTGATTTTGTTAGAGCCCTTATACTGTCAAACAGATAGAAGTGTTATTGAAAATATTGTAGACAGTCTTCTATTTTAATCTCTCAAGGCACATGCTTGGAGCATGTACTATGTGCAGGTTGTGTCCAGTTTATAGACTAGGAAATGGTCAGTTAGAATAAAATAACCTACCAGAACTGGTTATTTAGTATACATGCCAGAGTTAAAGTTGGAAACACCATCTTTTCACATTATATTATTCTGCCTGCTCTCTGTTTCCTTAGAAAGGAAATATTGACATTCATTTTGGATGAATGACCCTCATGTATTCCACAGTGGTAGGATGTGTTGTGGGCGTGTTGGTGTAGAGTAAAATAATTATAATCATTTGATGGGCTCTGCCCTAAAGTATTTTTGTGGATTAAGGGTATTTCTTGGGTTTTTTTTTTTTAATGATCATTATATGCATGATTAAAGGCTAAAGTACTTAACTAACTACCTTGGTGATTCCTTGCAACAATCCTATGGATATCACCCCTGTGTGTGGTTTGAGGAAATAGGGAGAAAAATGAATAATGTTGCCCCAGGTTAGAACTAGAGGGTGGTGGGTCTAGGGCTAGAGCCCTGTTTCTTGATTTCAAATATTTTATTTTCTCCATTTTAACACTGTTTGCACATAAGGCCAAAGTCCATACACATGGATGTAAAACTTTGACACATACTAATCAATACACAAAACTACACATTGTTAATGTAGTTACTGTGGCAGTTTTGAAAATTTTTTGAAACAAAGGCTAATTACAAATAATAATACAAAGCTTTCAGTATTGACAGACAGTATTAAAAACATTTATGAACATAGTAGGCATACCAATTTAAACAGAAGATTTATATTTGGTAAAGTTTTATGAGGCATTGGAACAGTATAAACCTGAATTTAAATAAAATATATATTTCAGAGACTTTGTATGTTAAGATGGTACTTCATCTTATTGCTTCTGTTTATGAATATTTTGAAAATACAGATTGTATGTAGTTGGAAAGATTGAAAGGCTAGAAGGATTTATTTTTCCCCTAGGCAGCCAAGCAGGATTCAGAACATGTAATTTTTTATTTGAAATAAAAATTGTAGAATCAGATGTACATTTCTTTATCCTTCTATCTAGCAGGCTAATCTTTTCCATTTTTCACACACTGCATTTCAGAGTAGATTATAACTGTAGAAGACCAAACAAGAACTGAAGCCCTTCCTGGGTGCAATTTTGCAGTAAACACGTTACCACAAGTGTAACCCTGGCTTCTGCTGGAATTGGTTATAAGTCATCAGAAATTCTCAGTCCCTTTCTTGAAGATAAGGTGGCTGAGTGTGTCTGGAGTTGTTTCTGCATCTTTTAACCTGTTTTATTGGTTTTGGGGTCTGTTTTTGCCAGTACAATGCTATTTTTATAGTAGCTTTGTAGTATAATTTCAAGTCACAGATCGTGATGCCCCTGTCTTGCCTTTGTTGCCCAGAACTGTTTTTGCTATTCTGGATTACTTATGGTTCCAAATGAATTTTAGGATTGTTTTCTGTGAAGTATGCTATTGGTATTTTAATTGGTATTGCATGAAATCTCTATGAGAATTTTGGGAGTATAACAATTTTCACTGCCAGGGATATAGCTCAGTGGCCCAAGCACCTGCCTGGCAAGTGTAAGGTCCTGAGTTTGAGTCCTGGTATCAAAAAGAAAGGATTAAAAAAAAAATTTCACTATGTTCATTCTTCCTCCCCAAGAGCATGGAATTTCTTCCAATTTTCTGATATCCTCTTTGATCTCCCTTCTCAGAGTACTGTAATTTTCATTGTTAAGATCTTTAACTTCCTTTGTTAGAATGATTCCTAAGATCAGGGCAGAAATTAATGCAATGGTGTCTTAAGAAAACAATACAAAGACTCAATGAATTAAAGAGTTAGTTAGTTCTTTGAAAGATTAAATAAAAATGACAAACCCCTAAAAAACCTTATCAAAAAACCAAAAGACTCAAATCCATACAATTAGGAACAAAAAGTGTGAAACCAAAACAGATCCTGTGAAAATGCAGATCATCAGTATCTGCTTTGAAAACCTGTGCTCACATAGCAGAATACGCAGAAGAAATGGGCAGATTCCTATATACATACAGATTGTGAAAGTTGAATTAAGAAGATGTAAAAATGTTAAATAATCCAATATCAATGAATTTGAAAGTCAATGAAATTGAAGAAGTAATTACAAACTTGCCAACAAGGAAAAGCCCAGGTCCTGATGGATTCACTGCTGAATTCAACAAGAAATTTAGAGATCTAACGCCATTACTCCTCACACTCTTTATTGAAATTGAAAGGGAAGCCATAACCGCAAAGTCATTCCTGGAAGCAAGTATTACTTTGATACAAAACCAGAGGATTCAACCAAAAAGTGAACTACAGGGCAATCTCCCTAATGAACATAGACCCAAAAACATTCAATAAGATACTGGCAAACAGAACGCAGGAAATCATCAAGAAGATTATATATATGACCAAGTAGGATTCATTCCAGGGATGTAGGCATGGTTCAACATATGCAAATCAATAAATGTAAGGCACTATATCAACAGAGACAAGGACAAAAATCACATGATCATCTCAATAGATGTAGAAAAGCAAGTGACAAAGTCCAGTACTCATTCCTGATAAAAACTCTACAGAAAATTGGAATGTGGTCTTTATCTCAATCTGATAAAAGCCATCAATGACAAAATAACAGCCAGCATCATGCTAAAATACTAAAGCTAAAATACTAACAGCCTGCATCATACTAAAGCTTTCAGTCACAAACTGGAAGCTTTCACTCTAAAATCAGAAACAAGACAAGGATGTCCACTATCACCACTCCTATTCAATATCGTTCTGGAGAAAATTAGCCAGAGCAGTTAGACAGGAGAAAGAAATAAAAGGAATAAAGATAGAAAAGGAAGAAATCAAATTACCATTGTTTGCAGATGACACGATACTTTACATAGAAGACCTTAAGAACCCCTTGGGAAGACTTGTAGATTTAATAACCAAATTCAGTGGCATAGCTGGATACACAAAGTTAGCACTTAAAAATCAATAGCACAAATATATGTAATAGGGACTTCCGGGAAGATGGCGACCAGGTGAGCGGCAGAGGGAAACTCTCCCAGAGACCGATCCTTTGCGCGTGGGTGCCCGGTCCGTGGATGCAAAATTCCAACTGATTGGGTTGCTCTCCGCGGCCTGAGCATTAAAGGGCCGGCTGGACAAGCTGCACTGCGAGAAGTGGGCGGATCCTGACATCTGGGTGCCTGAGGGATCTGTGCTGTGCTTGGGCTGTAGCTCCGCTCAATCTGCGTACAGCCGAGAAAGCGATTGCGGCAGGACGGACGCTTCCAGCTCCTGAACCCGATTGGCTCGGAGGCAGCTGTAACAAGGATTTGTTGGAGGCGGTGGAGCAGAGTAAACTCAGAGAATGCGCTACTGGGGCAGATTGCACCAATCTGGGCAGCGATCCGGGATCCCGCTCAGAGCCCCGCCCCCGCAGCCGGCGCCACGGGAACTGTGGCAGCTGCAGTCGGCAGGATTTCTGAGTCGGGCAAAAGCTCAATCCAGGGAGATACATCTGAACGGCATTCCTGTCTTCACGATCCCAGGGTGAGTTGATTGGGTGCCCTAACGGGTTTTTCCTGAGTCGGAAAGAAGCTCTGCCCAACGAGTGACATCCAAGCAGCTTTAATGACTGCAGGATCCCCCAGGTAGGAAGAGCTAGCTAGGTGCCCTGATGGGATTTGTGAGGGGGGAAGGAGCTCCACCCAGGGAGGAACACTTGAGTGGCCTGCCTGCAAGGTCCCTGGGGCGGCGAGCTGTTTATGCGCCCCAGCCAGGTCTCGGGGTAGGGAGTAGAAGCAGAAATCTCAGCAGACAGCTTAAGGGACATTCTCCCAAAGAGAAGGAATCATTGGAGCAGGCTCTGCAGCAGACCTTTGCCCCCTGAACTGCCTGGGGAATTTATAGCTCCATATTTTGAATCCGATACCCAAAAATGGGAAAACAGAGGAACAAAACGCAGTCTCAAAACTCAACCCCACCCAGAACAAGTTTTGAATGCGAGGATACAGGCGAACCAGGAAGCCACATACCTGCAAGTTATGAAGTGATTGCATCCGAAATGAAACAACTCCAACAGGCCATAAAAGAGCTTAAAGCAGAAATAAGCCACATACCTGTAATGATTTCTCAGACAAAAAATGAGCTGAAAACAATGATGGAAGAAATGTGCCGTACACATAGAGAAGAAATAGACAAAAGACTAGAAGAAAATAGGAAACAAATGGAAACGTTACAAGAGCAATTTAGGAATGAGTTACCAAGAATGAAACAGGTCCAAAGAGAATGCCAGGATTTGAAAACTAACGCTGAAAGCATGCAAAACCATTTAAATGAAACCGAAGATAGAATTTCAGAACTTGAAGACAGCATGGCAGCTTATGAGCGTGAAAGGAAGAATCTCATGATATCATCAAAGACACAAGAAAAGTCAATCCAACAGCTGCAAGATGAGG
>PVLD010002535.1:0-21238 GCA_004027595.1 Dinomys branickii
CTCCCCAGCCGAGGTTCCGGCATTCACGCTCACCAAGTCTGTCTCGAGCTGGTGGTGTTTATTAAGGAGGTTCGCTCCCTTGCTGCTCACCCGGTCGCCATCTTCCCCGCCTACTGTGTTTTTAAACCTTGAATTTTGGTCACCCTTTGAATATTTTGCTTTTGGTGCAGAAATGAGTGCAGTAAGAATTGTACATATGTAATTGTTATATTAATGTAAATCTGAATAGACCAAGACATGTTAACTTTTCACAAATCTGCTGCTGGTTACTATGGTTTAAGGAAATGTGTAGTTATCAAGTTGACCACAGGTAGATTGTGGTGGATTGACAACTGTGGGTAACTTATACCACCCAGCTGAACTAAATCAACATGGTGCTGGGTATGGAAGGCCCATTTGAAGACTGTTGCCAACAGCATAAAAAGGAGAACTGGAGAGGAAGAACGTGGACTATTAGTTCTCCTAGGAGCTGTTGGTTCTCCTGGAGAGGCATGTTGTGATGGCTTTCCTGATGTGACCTTGGCTCTTCTCATCGTCAGAGGAGCTCAGGCCTTGCTGTCACTGAGGATGGCTGTGGTACTTTTCAGGGGAGCTCTGGTCCTTACTTTGAGTGTTGGCTCCTGGTTCCAGTGTAGATCTCTCAGCCTGCTGGTAAAGAGCCTTCATCCCACTGGCAGACTTTCTAGCTTCCACCACTATCCTTTGGGTCTTCTCAGTGCAGATTTTCTTTTTTATTGTCTTTTTGAGGAAGGGTCTCCCTATGCAGTTCAGGCTGACCTTGAGCTCACTTTGTAGCTCAGGCTGGTCTTGAACTCACAGTGATCCTTCTGCCTCAGCCTCCCAAGTGCTGGGATTACAGGCGTGCACCACCACGCCTGGCTCTTCAGTGCAGATCATTGAAACAGACATTCATGAGACATTGTTGTGGACTCTAGGCCTCTAGATGATCTCATTGTGGGCATTGTGATGGGCTCTAGGTCTTCAGCTGGAATCATGCAGTACATGGCCCTGGGATCCAGGCCCTCCACTGGATTCTTTGTGTCTTTAGTGTGTGGACGGATTTCCCACACTCTTTTGTACTTGACTCTTTGGGTGACTATTATAAAATAATCCTATAAATTATGTGTCTTGTATTGTTCCCCTTATAATCCCCGACTATAACAAAGACCATACCGTAATACTTCAGGTGAGCCGGGGCAGAACAGTAACCCAGGCTCTTGTCTGTCCGCAGAGGCTAACCCACACTTACAGGCAAAGCATGTTTTTAGGCAAGATCTCACACAGGGATGGATTATACCTTCACCAGGTAGTTAACAGACCTACGGCTGACGGAGCCAGGCTTCCCTAGACACCACACTCCACTGGCTCGCGTGCAGTCTGGACAGATTACGGGATTGTGTAAAACAGTTAAATTCTGGGTGTGGTGGTGTACACCTCTCATCCCAGCACTGAGGCTGAGGCAGGAGGATTGAAACAACTTCGAGTCCAGCCTGGGCTACACAGTGAACTCAAGCCCAGCCTGAACTATATAGTGAGACCTATTTCCAAAAAAAAAAAAATTAATAGTTACATCATTTCCAATGAAACCACCCTGCCCATTCATGCTTTAATGAAAACCAGCTCCTGTTTTTTTTTTTCTGGAAAAGAAAACACAAACTGTTTTGACGCAAACAAACATAATTGTGCTATAATTCCTTATGCAGTTCTACATGTGCAGAGACAAGGGCTATGTGTGACACAAAGGCTGAGCTGAGAAAGGTATATTTGCACAGAGGCTAACCTGGCATTCGAGGACAGAAAGCCTTTTTCTCCTTAAAAGCTGTTTTAGTGCTTTTGTGTTTTAGTAAGAAACTCTCTGCTTTTTCAGGCCCATCCCTTAAAAGAAAAGAAAATATGGCTGGTGATCATTAGCCAGCTTTATTCTATTTACCAAGATAAGATTTATAGCTTCCAAGGAAGACTAAACTCTTGTGCGCTGCCCACAATTACCCTGCGACACTGATCAGGGTGGTCGAGCCACTCGGCAAAGCCTCAACTTTCCCAGACAGGGATGAGCCCTGCATGCTGCTCAGTCCACTGACATCAGAGGAACGGTCAAATCCTGGGTCAGGGCTGGACAGGACCACTGCATGACCAAAGTCATGTGTGGAAAGAAGTCACTGGGAAACAGCGGGAAAGAGGTGCTGGTTTTTAAGTGGACCTGGGATAACGGGATAACTGCTGACAGCAGACGGGGGACAAAGCCCTGACTTAATTGAATGCACGAAGTCTGAGGCCAAAATACAGTCTACTAATTAGTTTTCGCATTCTTACAAATTAGCAGAAAAAGAAACACATTTTTGAGAAAATGATCATGACTTCCTCAGATTTGGGGCAAGAGAAGAAGGAAAGAAAGAAAAGACAACTGGACCCGAGAAACAAAAACAGGTGTAGCTCTGGGTAGTGGGAATTCAGGAGTGGAAGGAAGTCAGTAGTAAGGCCAAGAGTGACACCAGCATCTCATGTGAAGATGCAGGAATGACACGGCTGCACGGCTCACACCTGCAATCCTGGCACTCTGGGAGGCAGAGGTGGGAGGATCACGAATTGGAGCTCCGCCTGGACAATTAGTGACAGCAAGACCCTATCTCAAATCTTTTTTTAATTTTTTTTTCACTGAGATGTAGCTCAGGGCAAAGACCTGGGCTCAGTCCCTGCTACACACACACACACACACACACACACACACACACCCTGAATAATGAATAGAAGCTGGGGCTGTTGCTGTGTTAGAGCACTGGCCCAGTATGCAGAAAGCTCTGGGTTTAATCCCGAGCTCCTCTCCCTGAAAATAAACCTCAAAAGTGAAAGCACAAAAAAAAAACCCTACAAATTATAAAATACCACATGAAAACTACTCCTCCTGTTAGTAGTTAAAGACAAGATCGGGCGCATCAGGGTGGGATGTAGTTTAAGAAACTACTGTAAGCCTGGCGTGGTGGTGCACGCCTGTAATCCCAGCACTCAGGAGGCTGAGGCAGGAGGATTGCTGTGAGTTCAAGGCCAGCCTGGGCTACAAAGTGAGCTCAAGGCCAGCCTGAACTGCACAGTGAGACCCTGTCTCACAAAGACAAAAAACAAAACCAAAAAAAAAAGAAAAAGAAACTACTGTAGACAGTAGTTTCAGAAATAAGACTAAACCCTAATAGCAGCAATAATAATTAACACTTAGACACTAGACAGTGAGCTAAACACTTCAGAGGTGTCGTTTATTTATTTATTTAGGGTTGGGATTTATTTTTTGTTTGTTTTTTTGAGACAGGGTCTTATTAGGTAGATCAAGATGGGCTTGAACACATGGCAGTCTCCCTGACTCAGCCTCCCAAGTGTTCGGATTAGAGGCTTGTGCGCTGTGCCCTGTGTGTAGGTGTTAATGCTCACAGTAAATCCCAGAGTATATATTTTCATTCCTATTTTCACAGATAGGGAAATTAAGGTTTAGAGATGTTAGTAACTGTATGAGATTGACAACTGGTCAACTTATAACACCCAGCTGAAGTGAACCAGCATGGTACTGGGTGTGGAAGGCCCCCCTGAGGATCGTTGCCAGGAGCACAGAAAGGAAAACCGGAGAGGAAGAAGGGGGGCTGTTGGTTCTCCTGGAGGAGCTCATCATGCTGGCTTTCCCGATGAACTCGGCTATTCTCATCGCTGGAGGAGCTCAGGACCTCACCGTCACAGAGGGTAGCTGTGGTACTTTTCAGGGCAGCGCTGGTCCTTACTTTGAATGTCATCTCTTGGCTCCAGTGCAGATCCCTCAGCCTGCTAGCACAGATCTTCACCCCACTGCATAGTCTTTTCTAGCTTCCACCACTGACCTTTGGGTCTTTCCAGCACAGATCCATGAAACCGGCCCACATGACACATTGTCCTGGGCTCTAGGCCTTCAGTTAGACTTGAAGGGGCACTGCCGTGAGCTTTAGGTCTTTAGCTGGACTCATGCAGGTCATTGCTGTGGGATTCAGGCCCTCAGCTGGATACTTTGGGTCTTTAGTGTGTGGACAGATTTCCTGCACTCTTTTGTATTTAGCTTTTTGGGTAACTACTATAAAATAATTCTATAAATTATGTGTCCTATATTAAATTTTTCCCTTGCAAACCCCAACAACAACAGTAACTTACCCAAGGTCACAGGAATATGTTTTGCTCTTGTTGTTGAGACAGGGTCTCACTACATAGTTCAGGATGGCCTTGAACTTACTATATAGCCCAGGCTGGCCTTGAACTCATGGTGAGCCTCCTGCCTCAGCCTCCCAAAAGCTGAGATTACAGGGATGCACCACCACACCCAGTTCTATAGAGGAATAAGAATTCAGGCAGTCAACAGAGTCTTTGTACTGTGGGCAGTAGGTCATACAGTTGGTCAGTTTATATGACTTTTTCACCCCAGGAATGGAGTCTGAACCCCAAGAGGGCTGAGCCACATTCTCAGCCCTTTTTTTCTCTTCCTTAGTTCTGCTCTCCTCCCCTCTCTTCTCTTCTCCTTTCCTCTTTTCTCAGTTCAAGGCAGGGTCTTGCTAAATTGCCTAGGCTGAGCTCAAACTTATGGTTTTCCTGCCCCAGCCTCCTAAATTGCTAGGATTACCCACCATCATGCCTGGTTCATCAGTGTATGTGTTGATGACTTGGTACAAATTGATAAAACTGTTTGTTTGTTTGCTTGTTTGTTTTGCAGAACTAGCGATTGAACTTAGAGCCTTTGCACTAAGCTACATCCCAACTCTTGTTATTTATTTTTAAAAATTTTGAAATACGACCTCATAAGTTTGACCAACCTGGGCTCAAACTTGAAGTCCTCCTGCCTCAGCCTGCCACAGTGCTGGGGTTACAGGTGTGTGCCACCATGACCAGTTTATATAACTATTTTGAAACAACATTTGTATTAATGATTTCATTCTTAAAGGCATTTGCTGGGCATGGTGGCACACTCCTGTAATGCCAGCATTTAAGAGGTTAAGGCACAAGGATTATTGGGAGTTCGAGGCCAGCCTGGGCTATAAAGTGAGCTCAAAACCAGCCCGAACTGCATAACTACACCCTGCCGCAAAAAAGACCCAAACAGGCATTTCTCCTACTATAATTTATATCCTTATGTCCCCTCAATGCCTCGTGTGATCACAAATTGTGCCCTGGATAGGTGATCAAGCCATGGGGCCCTCCCTCTGCTCATCAGAGGAAGTCACTGCTGCGTGGCCCGGAAGTGCGCACCTCCCTTCCCAGCTCCTCCCTCACGCTGCTGCTTCCGTCCACCATGAGGTGAGCAGCTCCTCCCCCACCAGGCTCTTCTGCTCTGCTCTTTGCTCTAGGAACCTGCCAACCTTGGACTGAAACGTGAGCCAGAATAACCCTCTTCCTGCTTCAAGCTGCAAGTGTCAGTATTTTGTTTCAGCGAGGAGGAAAGCAACTAAGACACATCCTAAGAAGATAATTCAAAAGATTTTTTTAGAAAGATGGTTCACGAAGATGTTTACTATAGATTAATTCAAACTAGTGAATTACTGGAAATGACCAGTCTCACAAAGATGGAAATTATTAAGTAAATGTTGGCACACAAACTTGTTGGGCTGTTAAGTGCCCTTTAACAGATACCATCATAAAAATACAATGGGCAACACAATGAGACTTCATCTGGAGAAAAGAGAAGAAGGAAGGGAAGGGAATGGAAAGGAAGGGAAGGCAAAGGAAGGGGAGGGGGGAGGGGAGTGGAGAAGAGGACAGAAGAGAAGGAACGGGAATGAAGGAGCAGCTATGTTAGTATTTTAGTCTAAGGTATCTGTGGTAATAATAGCTACATTAATACAAGCAGGAAGGCTGCTTCTTACTTTTCTGATTTTTGTTTATTTAGGGGTTTTGAGACAGAATCTCCCTACGTAGCCCAACCTCGGTTTGAACTTGAGATCATCCTGCCTCAGCTTCCCAAGAACTGGGATTACAGATATGCACTCCTTGCTGCTGCTTTTTTTTTTTTTTTTTTTTTTTTAGACAGGGTCTCACTTTATAGTTCTACTCCCGGCAATCCTCCTGCCTCAGCCTCCCAAGTGCTAGGATTGCAGGTGTGCACTACCATGCCCAGCCCATTCCTTGCTTCTTACTTCTTAGAGTTTCTCTGGGCAGCAGCAGAATGAAAACCTGAGAGGTAAACTGTAAAGCCAAACTGAGCCATTTTCTGCTTGACACCATGGGGCTCCAGACTGGCAGAAGGTAGTTAGGACTTTGCCCCGTGGCAAAGGCTGAGGAGGGGGAGAAAGGTGGACCATTTATGCGGTGCACACACAGCTGGAGGCTCCCCACAGACCCTACTGAGCGTCCCCTGCCTGTCCCTGTCCTCACCTTCCTCCCGCCCAACCAGGGACCAGCAGCTCTCAGGGCTCATGGCTGGTTCTGGCCACCGAGAGAAGAGAGGAGATGGAACCCACTGGAACTGCTCTGTGTCTTCGTGCGCTGTCCCCTCCCCGGGACTTTCTGGCACCAGGCGGTCCTTCAGGAAGCATCTGGAGGCTTAAACCAGTGTCTGCCCCTGGCGGGAGCCCAGGAGGACTTCCGGAGCATGCTCCTTAGGAATGAGTGACTGTAGGATTATGTGTTACAATCATGGTGTCTTACGATGCTGTGCTATTCATCTTACGGGGCCACCATCATCACCATCATTATTATTGGGAGTACCAGGGATTGAACTCAGCACCTTCACACGGAGCTACATCCCCAGCCCTTCTTTTATTTATTTAGAGGTGGAGTCTCACTAAATCATTAAGGGATCCAGACTGGGTTCTGGCTTGTGATCCTCCTGCCTCAGCCTCTCAGAGTGCTAGAATTAGAGGCATGCCCCCCGCACCTGGCTTCTTCTTACAATATTCAAACTGGAAGTTGGGATTCATTTGCACAGTGCCATTTTCCTTCTGTATCTACAGAGGATTAGCACCAACCCCCAACCCCAAATCCACAGACGTTCGAGCCCTTCATATAAGCCAGCCTGATATTTGCATACAGCACACACACATCCTCTGTGCCCTTGAATCCGTACAATACTCGACACTCTAAGTACTGACAAAGTACCTGTTATACTAAATTGCCTGGGGAATCCTGAGGAGAAGAAAACAGTCTGTATATGGTTACCATAGATACAATTTTCTTTTTCAGATATTTCTGATCCATGGTTGGTTGAATCCACAGATCTGGAACCTTAGAATATGAAGGGCAGGCTGTAATTATGAACTGTTTTTTGTCTTTTTTTTTTTTGAGACAAGGTTTCACTATGCAGTTCAGGCTGGCCTTCACACTCACAGCAACCCTCCTGCCTCAGCCTCCTGAGTGCTGGGATGATAGCCATGCCCCACTACACCCAGCTCGTGAATGTTTTGATGAAGCACACACCATGAGACTCTCAGAACCTATGGAGTGGTTGTTATCTACGGAATCGGATGTGATGGAGACTACAGAGGCACGAGCGAGACAAAACGCCCTTGCCCTCAAGGAGCGGTTACCATAGTCCAGGAAAAGACTTGTACACATGGGACTTCTGCAGGCAGAGGGTGACGAGGGACAGGACCTGCTTCTTGCTCAGGGACCTAGGTGTCCGCAGGCATTCCACTTCCAGGGACCTCTTGTTTCTGATTAACTGCCTGTTAACGTGCCCAAATCTCATCCTGAACTGAAAAACTCCCAGAAATTCTGGTTTGTGTCTTATCTGCTGCAGTCTCTCCTGAACTTAGGGTTCTGACTTAGAGTAAGCGCTCAATAAATATTGGTTAAAGAAATAAATGAATGAACTCTGAGGCAACAGAAACCTTTTATCTAAGTCTTTGCACTCCCTCTTTCAAGGAAGGTCCTGGTTAATTCCCCCAAAGGAAGGCCAAGTAGGGCCATTAAAACCAGTTTAAATTTGAAAAGCCCAGCTCGAAAGGCACAAACAAGGTAAGACAAGG
Source organism: Dinomys branickii (assembly GCA_004027595.1). Taxonomy (NCBI): domain Eukaryota; kingdom Metazoa; phylum Chordata; class Mammalia; order Rodentia; family Dinomyidae; genus Dinomys; species Dinomys branickii. Next base: position 7,962 of record PVLD010002535.1, read on the forward strand.
ACTGTGTATGAAAGGATATTCCAGAGAGAGTTCAACAGCAAGAAAATATCCCATTAAACGATCCTCCTGCAGCCGAGTTACCTAAAAGGTCAACTCACAGCTCGCTGGCTCTAAGCTGCAGCTGTAAGTGGCCACACTTCACAGGGAAAATGGGTTTTTTTTGTGGTTTTGGCTGTTTTTTTTGACACAGGGTCTCACTATGTAGTTCAGGTTGGACTTGAGCTCACTTTGTAGCCCAGGCTGTTCTCAAACTCAAATCGATCCTCCTGCCTCAGCCTCCTGAGTGCTGGGATTACAGGCATGCGCCACGATGCCCAGCTGCAGCCGAGATGTTAAAACCTCCAAATTCACAGGCTCTTCCAAGTTTCCCTCCTACAGGCACCAGCCTGGCATCTGGAAATGGAGGGGGAAGTGAGAACGCCCCACTTCACTGCCCACTCACTGTTTTGTGAATCAAGACTACAGAAGGGAAAAGAAAGTCGTGGAAAACAGTAAATAAAATTGGTTTATTTTCATTTTTTTGGAAGTGCAGGCATGCTGACATCGACCTCCTTATGTAATCCAGGCTAGCCTCGAACTTACAACCCTTCCCTCTCAGCCTCCCAAATGCTGTTACCTCACCCAGCAGAAAATGGCTGCCTGAAGGAAACAAGGGTGTTTGGTGTTCAGCTGATTAAAATGAACCAGAGTAAAGTTACAATGTACATTTTCCACTTTGTCTTAGTTTAACGCTGCTGTTTAAAACTGAAAATACCCTGGCAGGCCCCATGATGCACACCTGGGAGAACCACCTGGGAGCCCAGGCAAAAGGACCACAGGTTCAAAGCCAGCCTGCACCACGTGACAAAACTCTGTCCCCAAACAAAACAAACCTAATGAAAAACCAACAAACAAACACGGAGCAAAAGCTGTCTATTTCACTCACAGTTCTGGAGGCGGGGTCTGACAGGAGCATCTGCTGCCTCTGCCGAGGCTGCAGAGCGGAGGCCTCACCTTGGCCTCTGGTGGGCATGGGCAGGGGAGCCTGGGGGAAGGAGGGAGGTGGAGGTGTCACCTGGGGAGAGGCCAGGTGGTGGGAGGGGCCAGGCTCACTCCTTCCATAAAACCTCACTGTCTCAGGACTCAGCACTCCCGCCAGACCAGGGCCACTCGAGTCTACATGAAGATACTGGTGAGCGTGGGACACCCTGGATCTGATCCCTGCACCCTGCCTTAGCTTTTAAATGTTCCACACTGGAGACCAGGTGTCAGCACATAATATTTCGGGGACAAAGCCCATCTAAATCTCAGTATACATGGTACACTTGGCATTCTGCATTCATTGCAAACTTCTAGGTCTTCTTCATCATTGGGCGGGGGTGAGACAGGGTCTTGCTTTGTAGTTCAGGCCGGCTCTGAACTCTCTCTGTACCCCAGGCTGGCCTCAAACACAGCAGTCCTCCTGCCTCAGTCTCCCAAGTGCTGAGACTACAGGTGTGCACCAGTACACCTGGCAATGTTTTTTTTAAATTTTGAGACAGAGTCACTAAGTTTTCCAGTCTGCGCTTGAATTTGCAATCCTCCTTCCTCAGCCTCCCAGAGTGCTACGATTACAGACATGTGCCAGCGTGCCCAGCGGCTGTGGTGCTTTTAACCCCTCACAGTACAGTGTGGTGGAAAAGCGGGACTCTCAGAGGCAGACATGCATGGGAGAGTTCAGTAAGTTTGGAGAATGTATTTATACTCTTTGACTCTCTGAGCCTCGTTGTGCCAATCAGGAGACACACAGCCTTTGCTCTTAAGATGGAAAGGGCAGAGAGCTCCTGGAAGCCTTGCACTGACCACTGAATGTTTTGTCCCCAGGATCACTCCGTCGTCATTTCTCATCTTATGTTGACCAAAAAAATGTTATAGCCACGTCCAACCTCAAAGAGGCAGAGAAACTTCAAGTGTGCATGTATGTGCCTGTGTGTGTGTGTGTGTGTGTGTGTGTGTGTGTGTGTGTGCGCGCACGCGCACGTGCACGCATGCACGGACTCATCACAGGGACCACACCAAATGACACAAGGAGGGCGTTCAAGGTGAAAGAGTAATCTCAGTGAACTTCTGCCAAAGCTGAAGAAGACCAAACACCCCATTCCCGTTCTTTACTCCCTTGTGTGGGAGGAGCCCTGACTGTTAGCGGGAGGTTCTCTTGGTGTGTGCCTGCATAGGGGTCTGTATTACTCTCTGCTTTGTATCCTTACACGTTAGAAAGAGGGCAACAGGTTAAGCTCACCTCTAATGTTTTGTTCAGGTCAAATTGCTTTGATTTTTCAAGGAAAACTTAGAGCTGACAAATGAAACCAGCTGATGGTCAGAAGTACTCCAGGATAGATTTTCACTCCTAGGAGTAGAAAACAAAACTAAAATAAAGAGAAGGGGGAAAACCCAGATGGCAAATTTTGGGCTTATTACCAGACAGGGCAGCATGTCGCAGAAGTGAAGGGTTTACCATGAGCTTTGCCCCAGACATGCTTCCCACACCTGGAACTTCTATGCCCAGTGGAAATGGTTTGTAATTTTGTTCGCTTTTGCTGTGCTGAGTGTTGAACTCAGAGCCTTGCACTGAGCTACACCCTTAGCCCTTTAAAAATTTTTTTTTAAATTTTGAGACAAGATCCTGCTAAGTTGCCCTGGCTGGCCTCGAAGTTGGGGTCCTTCTGCCTCAGTTTCCCAGAGTGCAGGGACTATGGGCATGCATCACCATGTCCAGCTCCCACTGAACTTTATGCTGCCTACTTAAACATTTAGTTTTTCTGCCTGCCATCTCTGTAGGAGACTATAGAATTAGAATAGGAGCCACAATCCTCTCCTCACAGTCATTAACTGCAATTTCTAGCCAGCAAGACTTTGTTACAAATAACATGTATGTGTTATTCGTAGTTACTTTTCTTGTTGCTGAGACAAAATATCTGACAGCCAAGGTTAAAGGAGAAAAGACTTATTTCAGTTCACAGTTTGTGGAGGTTTCTGTCCATAATCAGCTGGCTCCACGGCAGGGTGGCACATGACAGAGGGACATCACAGTGGAGAAAAAGCTCATGGCACAGAAAGGCAGGGAGAAGCCCACAACAAGCAGCAGGCAGCAGCAGCAGCAGCCAAATAAGAGAAGCAACAGGCTTGCCTTTCCCTTCCATCCCTCCTTTTGGATGGTGCCATCCACACCCAGGGTAGGGGACCTTTAACCCTACGTCAAAAAGACAAAAGCAATTATAAGTAAGTTGACACAAAATATCTAACTGTGTGTTGGACCTAATATATAACAGTGAGTAAGGCGGGGTATGGTGGCACACGCCTGTGATCCCAGCACTCAGGAGGCTGAGGCAGAAGGATCGTTGTGAATTTGAGACCAGCCTGGTCTACAAAGTGAGCTCAAGGCCAGCCTGAACTGCATAGCAAGACCTTGTCTCAAAAAGACAAAAACAAAAAACAAACAAACAAATAACAGTGGGTGTAAGGAGTTATTGGTCAGAGATCCTTTCCTACATAGATCTATAAATAGCATAATCCTTCTTAAGAATTTCAATGTTTTAAGTATATAAGAAGAAATAGGTGGCCGAGGATATAGCTCAGTGGCACAAGTGCCTACCTGGCAAGCATAAGGTTCTAAGTCTAATTCCCGGTACCGAAAAAGAAAAAAAGAATAAATAGCAATATGACGTAACAACACATTGACATATTTTACATAATTAATTGTTAGATGAGGGACAAATTTCTCGAAACTTTGATGAAGCAGATTAAGTCATTGAATCAGGAGCATCTCATGTTTTCTGAATCAGAGACTGAACACTAAAAGCAATTAGCCAGGAACTGTCCCTGTCTCGCAGTCCTGTCAGAAAGGGAACCAGGAGACAGCAGCTTTTGCTGACTCCTGGATCACTGTGCTAAACCTATCACCGGGTCTCACTGTGCTTCTATTTCCTGCTCTGAAAATTGGGGCCAGTAGGTGAAACCAGCCTATAGATAGATTCTCAGAAATAATTAATCTACCTGAAGGATGGAAAAAGCCTTTTCTAGCATTAAGGGGAAAAATTACTCCACAGTATAAGTTCAAATGATTCAGAGCAGCGCATGGAAATTAAAACGCACGAAGCAACACAGAATAGAAACTAAGGAGGCCCCTAACCAGGCGCCTGCGTTGCGTAATGACGTCACCCAAGAGCGGTCCAAATACAGTAGGTTGGACTGATGGATTCACTTTCACCACGACAATCTTTTTCATTCTCATGAAATATTTTAAAGTTAACTCATACCCTGATATTACCTGGATGGTTTCACTCAGTTCCTTGAAGCGGCCCCATTGTCCCCCTGATTGTTGCTCCATTAAAAGCAGAAGAGGGAAAAGTGGGAGCAGGGCTGAGGGTGCAGCTTAGCGGCAGAGTGTACCCTCAGTGTACACAGGCCCTGTGTTCAAACCCCAGAACTGATGAGAATGGTAATAATAATGGAAGAGAAAATTCACCAGGGGCTGGGGATATAGCTCAGTGGAATAAGTGCTTGCCTAGCAAGCGCAGGGTCCTGAGTTTGATCCCCAGCACCGCAAAAAAAAAAAAAAAAAAGTTCACCAACTAATACAGATCAAAGGGGGCAAGGTTCACTGACTCTACTCGGTCCATCCCATCTCAGGAGAAAACAACGTGCCCTTTGGGGCTTAGAACTTGCACAAGGGCCACTAGAAAGGATCCTGAAAACAGATCACGAACATCAAACAACATAGTCCTCAACACTAGGCATCGGGAGAAATGGCAGCTTTTACTCAGTGAACCCAAGGTGCTGCCACACTGTCGTCTGGTCAAACCAGCTTCAGAAAACGCTCCGGTTTTCAGACGTGGAATGTCTGCTGACCAGTGTAACCTGACCTTGTCGGCTCAAGGCAAAGTACATCCGAATATCAACTTCCAGTTCCTCAAAAGCCTCGTTTAACGTGAATCCTTCCCTTGCTTCCTCTAAGCAACCAGTGGAAACCTATATAATTCCCATCTTACAAAAGAATTCTTTTAAGGAGGTGAGAAAGTTAATGGTTAAACCCACTGTTTGTGGTTCCATGAATATAGGTCACAATAGTAACAAGCCTCGAGACAGAAGGTACATAAAGAGGCAGCGAACAGTTCAGGACCTTATTACCACATGTCTCTCCAAGGGGAAGGGACAAACAATGTGTCTGATTGATTAAAAAAGAAAAAGCCTGGGCAGACAATGCTCGTGGCGTCCAAAGCCTCCAAACGGCCCCAAACTAAAACTTAGGTTAAAGCAAAAGTTTTTCTGACTCATCTGCCTGGGGCCAGCTTCCATAAGGGCAAAACTATGTCATTCAAGATTCTAATCTTTTCTCCCCAAGGTTCAGCTTTGCTGCCCCAGAAATGTCCCTGTGTCAGCAATAGTCCCCAGGATGGACATCTCTCCGGGAGAGCCAGGCAGAGCCCCCCTTGGCCCAGCCACACCCACCAATGCCTTTCACACCTAACAATTCCACTCCTCCGCTGCTCCACCCACTGTGGGAAGAGCAGGTTCTAGCACAGTAAATGGACAGTATCCAGGACCCTGAGGGATGGTTTAGGGGAAAGAATATAAACAATTTCTAATGCTGTCATTTTTGTTTTCTGAAGTACTCTCGTGTCTGTAAAAGACACCAGGACACAAGGGTACACCTTTGGCAGACAGGAAGGGGATCCAAGGACGGAGGGAAAAGGGAGGATGGAGAGAAGGGCAAGAAAGAAGCTCAGATATGATGTGGACCTGTTCCAACCCACTGTGGTGAATTGCAAACAGGAACTAATAAAAAATAAAATAAAATTTTCAGTTAAAAAAAATGAAGTTCCTCATTACCAGTCATTCACAGTCTTCGAAGCCTGTGTTTCATACGATGGCAGCTTTGGTCACATGATGCTGTTGTTGCCTAGGTGACCACGTAGGGTTCCCTTGCCCCTCAGATCTCCAGCACCACAGCCAGCGGGGGTCACAGCAGAGCGCAAGGGTCAACTGGCTCCACAGGCTGCTGGGTTGAGACACAGGTGAGGCAGAGTGTCAGATTAAGGGTGCAAAGCATGCAGTGACTTAGAAACGATGGCTATTTTATTTTATTTCATTTCATTTTATGTTATAAAGAAGAACATTTTAGATTCATGTAGGTAAAGGAATGCAACTGGAAACCTGAGTAACTGAAAGACTATTGGGGCAATTCTACCATATTCCAGATTTATTTATTGGTTTTTATTTTTTCTTTTGAGATAGGGTCTTACTATGCAGTTCAGGCTGGCCTTGAGTTCACTATGTAGCCCACTCTGGCCTCAGATTTATGGTGATCCTCCTGCCTCAGCCTTCTGAAAGCTGGGATTACAGGTGTGCACTACCACATCCTACACATATTCCAGGTTTATGAAGCACATGCAATTGAATAATAAAAATTGGATATGAGAGCTATAAGCTTTTATGAATATTTTCAGGTGTATATTATCTATGTGGTATGAAGAAGGTCTGCATTCACACTTATGTATCTCAGGAATTATTATACCGTTCAAAGAATTATAAACCAGAGCTCTGAGAGTGAGTAAAAGACATGTTTAGATACACTTAAATTTGACTTTTCACACTGACCAACCCTAAAGAAACAGAAAAAGAAATATGAACCCAGCAAAATATAACACTAAACAAACAAATAAAGCCTTCAGCTGGGCATGGTGGCGCACGCCTATAATCCCAGCACTCGGGAGGCTGAGGCAGGAGGATCATTGCAAGTTTGAGACCAGCCTGGGCTACAAAGGGTGCTCAAGGCCAGCCTGAGTTGTATAGCGAGACACTGTCTCAAAAAGACCAAAATATAAACAAACAAACAAATAAAAGTAAATAAAGCCTCTAAAAAACAAGTTTCCCTTCAAATGTGTTTAGCTCCTTGGGGATTTGGATGATGATGTCCCAGGCTTCTTTGTGTTCTCCACAAAAACTACCAATGTGCAATAGAATGTGAATAACACCAGGACCCTGTAAACCACTTTTTCTGCTACATTTTTAACATGTCCCAGAGAGTTCTGTAAACATGCTCCTCCCTAATGTGCATGGCACTGTTTCTTTAAATAAGAACAAAGTGAGTGAGTTAGAGAGGATATAACTTGCCCGCTCTGGAGATGAGTACTGCGATATTGCTGAGCAGGGCAGTGCTGGAGGAGCTGTGTCCTCAGCCTTCATGCATCTTGGTTTGCATGTTCTTTCCAGCACCTTGCACAACACCAGGCATGAGACTGCTTCTCAGTAAATATAAGTTAGCTGGTACCAGGAGCCTGAGGCTGGAGGATCACAAGCCCAAGCCCAGCCTGGACAACTTAGTGAGATTCTGTCTCAAAATAAAAAATAAAAAGGGATGGGAATGTACTTTAGAGCTAAAACACTCCTGGGGTCAATCCTCAGTACCACAAAAATAAAAATAATAGAAATAGAAATAATAATAATAATAATAATAATAATACAATGAGTAAACACCTATCAGCAACTCGATCTTTCATTCTTACAAATCGAAAGCTTTTCTTTTTAGGGTTTTACTTTTTCTTTCTTTCTTTTTTTTTTTTTTTTTTTTTTGGTCTTTTTGACACAGGGTCTCACTATGCAGTTCAGGCTGGCCTTGAACTCACTTTGTAGTCCAGGCTGGTCTTGAACTTGCAAGGATCCTCCTGCCTCAGTCTTCCGAGTGCTGGGATCCTCCTGCCTCAGCCTTACGAGTGCTGGGATTGCAGGTGTGTGCCACCATGCCCGGCCATAGATTTTACTTTCTTTTGCTACAATAAATGTCTCTGGCCTCCTGCCAGGTTTCTCATAATCTCTCCTTGCCACACTCTCACTGATACCGAAACTGCCAGAGGCTGTGCCTGCGCTTTGCTATTCCCTGCCTAAGCACGGGCTTTATTGCTCTGCAGCTGGTGACATGAATGGTCTGTCACACTCAGGTGCAGCCTCTCCATGAAGCCTCAGCACCCTGCAGCCCAACCAGCCCTGTCCACTCCTCGCAGACGGCCAGGCCAGCAGGTCCGGCTCAGAGGGGTCCCCACCTCTTACTCCACCAGCTGGGTTCTCCTTACCACACCACCAACTCTGACCGGAAAATAAAATATGTAACCAAACTACCTCTACACCTCGGTCTGTCTGGCCTGATTTTGATGCTGTTGCTTGTCTGGGGAGTTTTGTTTCATTTCCTTTTCTTTTTCAGGCTAGAATCAAATACAAAGCCTTGAATGGCCAGGCAAACACCCAACCACTGACCTACACCACCATCTTCAGCCACCTTTAAGATTCATCCACATATTCCTTTTCTGAATTCCACCAGCAGTGAAGGGTTTTCAATTCTTTTGGAAGTTAACAGAAGACATCACCTCTGTTGTTTTGTTATAGTTTGTCTACCAGTGCATTTTGCTCTCTGAGGAATAAGTCGCTCTTCCTCCCAGGCTTCCTGCTTGCGGGTGCCTCCCTCATTCCCAGCTTGAATCTGCATTCAGGGCCCTCCTAGCTCCCACAATTCATCCTTATAACAGCCCCTGAAGTGATTCCTCTGGCCTCCTGTTTTTCCTAGGAGGGGAAGTCCTTACTTTCTCTGAAAATACCTTTTGTTTCACAACCTCCGGTGCCTAGCACAGTGCCTAGCACAGAACAGACCCCTCTCTAGTCAGGTAGGAAATAAACAGCAGCCTGAGAACCAGCCCCTCAGGCTCCACGGCCAGCTCTGCACTGCAGGTGGCTCTGCGCCAAGCACCTACACCTGGTGGGTTTGCGGGTTCTTGGGCTACAGGAACACTCCCTCCAGCTCACAGTGCCACTGCTCTGCCGCCTGGACGCGCTGCACCCCGCAAAGCCAGCACAGCTCTGTGAGGACACAGCAGATGCTCACTCTACATCTACCCACTCAATTTTCAGAACATTAGGGCATGCATGATAGAACTGTAAAGATGGCTCAGGCCAGCAGGAGATGCCAGGAGCGAGGGAGGAGGGTGAGAGTACAGACTGCTTTTGTTGTCCAGTGGCTTTAGACTTACAGCAACCAATCGTAGGAAACTCATTCAGATACGCATTTGGTGTGAGTGAGGGAGGGCAGAGAAAAGGTTAGAGAGGGATGAAAATTCTTGAAGAGAAAGACGACTTGATACCCAGTCTTTCAAACTTCAAGACAAACTGGATGTTGGCACTGAAGAAGGGTTTCTCATTTTACAAAAAAAGGACAAGTTTGCACTGAATCACAAACACAATGGTTTTACTTTGCTAAATTTGATTTACACCTTTTTTTTTTTTTTTTTGCGTTTTTGTCTTTTTGAGATAGGGTCTCACTCTGCAGTTCAGGCTGGATGAGCTCACAGCAATCCTCCTGCCTCAGTCTCCCAAATACTGGGATTACAGGCATGGACCACCACACCTGGCAGTTTACACCTTAATTTTTTTCATTTTTTGAAACAGGTCTTGCTATATAATCCAGGCTTGTCTCCAACTCACGATCCTCTTGCTTCAGCCTCCTGAATGCTGGGATTGCAGACGTACACCATCACACCTGGCTGCAATTTAATTTTTAAAAGAAATCTATCAGCTAGCCCTGCTGCCACACACCTGTCATCCCAGCACTTTGTGAGGCTGATGGAGGAGGATCATGCTGGGCAGTTTAGTGAGGCCATGTCTCAAAGTAAAAAATAAAGATAAACCTGGGGATGTCACTCAGCGTGAAGTTCCTGGATTCAATTCTCAGCACCAGAGGAAGGGTAGCTGGATGGATTTACTGAAGTCGGAAGCCCCACCCTGGGTGTGAGTGGCACCAGCCACTGGGCATCTAGCCTGGACGGAAGAAAAGGGAAAGGCTGGCTGCCGCCGCCTTCCGCCTCCCACCCTACCTTGCTGCTGCCAGCTGCGGGCTGAAACCTCTACAGACCATGAACCGAAATAACATTTCCTCCTTACAAAAAAATTAAAACTAGTGAAAGAATCACAGTCAAGTCTGAGGGTGGTAGCTCACAGCTGGAGCACTTGCCTAGCATGCAGGAGGCCCTGGGTTCAATCCTCAATACCACAAACAAAACAAAATGCGCAACAAATTGTTTGACGTCTTCCTATAATATCCTCTACTAAAGTTGAGCAAGATCATCACCTGATGTAGCAAGAACTTATCAAGCTGAGATGTTGGGGAGGGTTCAAGTTCCTAAAATGGACAGTAGGGTATAGTGGCCAGGTATAAAAGTAGCAGTGCCACACATGGTGGCACACTCCTGTAATCTCAGCCCTCTGGGAGGCTGAGTCAGGAGGACCACAAGTTCAAGCCCAGCCCAGGCAACATAGCAATTTAGTGAGAGCTTGTCCAAAATAAAAAAAAACAAAAAGGGCTGGAGATGCAGCTCTGTGCAAAGGCCCAGGGTTCAATCTCCCTTCAGTGGAGTTACAGGACCAGGGGTACAGCTCAGTGGTATGGTAGAGGTATGGATTCCATTCCCAGCATGGCAAAAGCCAAAATTCTTTTCTTTTTTTTTTTTTTTGGTCTTTTTGAGACAACGTCTCACTATGCAGTTCAGGTGAGGTTTTTTTTTGTCCTTTTTTTCACTACAGAGTTCAGGTTGTCCTTGAGTTCACTTTGCAACCAAGGTAGGCCCGGATCACAGCAGCAATCCCCCTGCCTCAGCCTCCGAAGGGCTGGGATTACAGGTATGCACCACAACACCTGCCCAAAACAAAAGTTGGTTTTTTTTAAATAGCACCACTGGAACCTCAGGTTCTGTCACTTACAATCTTTTCCACCTCCCACCAGTTATCTTAGCTCACCGGGTCTCAGTTCTTCATTGTTACAGTGGGCACGTGAATAACAGCACCTCTCTCGTCCGGGGGCAAATAATTTGATTCACATAAGACGTGTAAAACAAGGTCTGGGGCATAGGAATCAGTATTCATATGTTATTATGACTAATGAGATAGATAGGAATATTCAAATGAGATGAAAATATTTGTAAAAGCACTATATATATTTCAGTCCTGCACTCTGCCAGTTCCCGAGGGTGCTCTGAGCCCAGTTTCCCATTCTTTCTGCACCGTCTGTGTCTCCTGGTCATGGTGACCCAAGTCGGCAGCAGCTTTTGCAGCTCTGTCCTTTGGCTTGACAATCCCTGGGGACATACAGGGTTTCTGAGCTTCTGAGTGGCTCCAGGCCTCCTGAGCATCGTCTCGCAGGACAGGTGGGTGGCACGCGGTGTCTGTGGTTTGCTGATAGGTGTGACCTCGGCTCTCCTGCCTCACTGCTCGCTGGCCCACAGCCCCGCGCTCCGTCCTTGCCCACGGGCCTCCTCCCTACGTCAGACCGTACCGCCATCCACACTCCCGCAGTTCCGCTCTGCCTTCGCAAACTCTGTCCTGTCTACTTAGGGGAAATTAGTGATTGCTACAATGATGTGGATGCTAGAGAGGGCAGAAAGGGGGCCAAATGTAAGACACGTAACACACGTACGAATCACTGACACAGCCCCTTCTTTTTCCCCTCCTTGCCAATAGATCCTTCATTTTTCCTCTCTGGAAGAATGACTCTATTGTGGAGTACATTCTGGACATTTTAACTGGTCGTGGCCATTTCACTCCTTTCCCGGTGTCTCGTCTGGGGATGGGCGTGTGCACGTGGCTCCCGCCCATCACCACCATAGGAGGGCCCTGTCAGACTTCACAGGGAGTTTCCTCCCTCCCTCCCTCCCTCCTTCCCTCCCTCCCTTCCTTCCTTCCTTGCTCTCTCTGTCTCTTTCTTTTTTCTTTCTTTTTTTTTTTTTTTTGCCTTTTTGAGACAGGGTCTTGCCAGGCACTTCAGACTGGCCTTGAGTTCACTTGGTAGCCCAGGCTGGTCTCAAACTTGAAAGGATCCTCCTGCCTCAGCCTCCCAAGTGCTGGGATTACAGGTTTGTGCCACCACACTCAGCTGGGAGAGTTTCTTTTCTGATAGAAAGATAGCAAATTAGAAATATTTTGTACTGGAGTCTAGTTTTGGTCCAAAGTGATTCCCAGACTGTGTGAGAAGGTACACTGTCCTTCTTGTAGAAGCTTGTTGGGTCAATGCTTTATTTTGCTTAAATCTTATCCAAACCAAATTTAAGCAATTTTTTTGAGACAAAGTCTCACTATGCAGTTAAGCTCAGGCTGGTTTTGAATTCACTATGCAGCCCAGGCTGGCCTCAAACTTGTAGTAATCCTCCTGCATCAGCCTCCCAAGTACTAGGATTATAGGTACAGGCCACCATGCCCACTAAGCCATGTCTTCAAGAGGAAAAAAAATCTAAAGATAATCCTGGAGAGACAGGGTCAGAGAACCAGAGCTGTCTAATGATGGACTCGAGGCGAGCTTTAATCTACTGTTTTAACTGTAAAGTGAGCCTCATATTTTGCTTACATAAAAGCTGATTTGTAATATTCCCTCAGCAAACATTTTTTTAGCAAACTTTGATAGAAAAATATTTAGTATTCAGTATAAAATTGTGGTTTTTATCCACAGATGGGCTAGATGACTTGTTAAATGTCTCACGCTCACCAGATAGCCAAAGTAGAAATCAAATCTGGAATTCATGCCTTATCATAAAGAGCTTATCTTAGGCATTATCAAGAAAAGGAAAATCAATGTCAGTTGTTCAGATCCTTAACTCCCCCTGACTGGCACCCTGAATCTCTGGCACAGTGGTTGACTGTAGACAACCTAACTACTCATTATTAAGACTGAATGACTCTTTGGGCATATAAGAGGGTGGTACTGGGGATTGAATCCAGCCAGGGCCTCCACACTGAGCTACACCCACAGTTCTTTTTCACTTTTTATTTTGAGAATCTTCCTAAATAAGTTGTCTGGGCTGAGCTGGAATTTGTGATTTTCCTGCCCCAGCCTCCCAAAGTGCTGGGATTACAGGCGTGCACTCCATATCCCACAAGCTTTTCATGAACTAATGAGAAAGCAAAGCACTTATCAAACCTTCTTCCAGCTGGGCAGCCTCTTGTGAGAATTGAAAGTCCCATCATATCAGAGCTAAGATGTGCACAATCTGGGCTACTGGAAATGTGTAATCACCAGGTCAGCTGTGATCCCTCTCCCAGGAACATTTCCCTAGAACGGCAGTTAGAAAAAGTGGACATCCTCAGCCGAAAAACGCACATCCTTAGTTGATCTTTTAGTGTCTTGTGTGCTGGGGATTGAACACAGGACTTCAGCACATGCCAAGTGCATGTTCTATCACTGAGCTCTGCCCCCTTTATTTTTTTTTTATTTTTTTTAATTTTTTTTAATT